>VUQH01000184.1:0-21164 GCA_015106775.1 Etroplus canarensis | reverse complement strand
CCATTGTCCCCCAGTGGTGATAGTTTCACTCAGTAGTGATAGTTTCAGTCATTATGCAAATGTACTGTTTATAAGGTTGGGGAAACCTGCAGTCAGTTGAGACTGAAGAAGTCTGAGTGATGAAACGTTTCTCCCACGGAAAACCCTACGTCCAGATGAACAGAATCAACTTTTGAGGCTTTACGTACCTGGATGATTGAGCATGCATCAAGACGTAACCTTAACATAAAAATAAACTTTAGAAGTGACTTTGCTGTGTCGACTATGTTGGTGCTATTATGCAAAACTAAATTAATCAAGAGTTAATATGCCTCCGCCGCATAGATTTGTCCATCCATTATAAATCTTGTTACAACTACAGGAGGTGAATTGTTTGCTGGATCTTACCAAACTTTATGTGGTTAATACCTGTGATGCATAGAAGATCAGATAATGTTAATGAAATTCTTGTTACCATCGTAGAAGCTTATTGGGCAGCTGGATCCTAGCCAAGTTTTGTATACTTAATCACCATGATGGGTAGAATTGATTGACATTTGAGGTCCATATATCTGTTCATCTGTCATTTATAACATTTACTACTACAGGAGCTAACTTGTTTGCTGGTTATTACCTATGATGGGTGGAAGATTTGATAACATTTATGAGATTGTGGGGTCAAAAGTAAAGGTCACACAGGGTCAGATTTAAGGTGGCTGCACACTGGATGGAGTTCTAGGCGTTTCATTTTCCTAAAAGAACATGCAAGCTCAACAAATTATTCAAAAGGTAACAAAGTCTAGTTTTATGTGCGTGTTTCCCTGCAGCCAATGCTGTGTCCCCTGCCACAAACAGCACTGACCAGCCTGAGTGTCAGTCCAAGCTGTGCCCTTCCTGGAGACGCTCTCAACTCTGTGGTGGACACCAGCTTCTGTGGGAACACTGCGGCCCTCAGCGCCAAAGACCCAAGCCCCAGTTCTGTAAGTTTATTATTTCAAATAACCTAATTACTAATTTTTGTACAAATTTTGGCAATTTTATTGCAGAAGAGCCATACACTGAAAACACAGGAATGAAAACGCCTTACAGGCGCTGAATAAGAGTTCATGCTATGAAAAAAGTTAAACTAGACATGAGCTTAAAATATAGGTCAATATGAAGTTTGTGGAGTTAATCATTAGTCATTTGTAAAGTGATACATTTTCTTAAATCCGTCAGTCTTTGCACCCACAATCCAGTCAACTAGTGAGTCATCCACACAGACATTAGAGGGTCACATAGCCTGAAGGAGGACTGACAAGAATGGTGGCTGATGGGTAAACATTGAACATCACTGTCAGACAGGATTTTACGCAACTACCACTCTTGGCATGTGTTCTTTCTGACTATGTTTTTCTTTCTGCTCAGATTGAAATGATGGGAGTGGGGCCTCTGTGTAGAGGCAGCAGCATCAGTGTGGGAGAATCAGCAGCAGTGGGGAGTGGTGCATCTCCTGCTGGCATTGGTGCAGGCCAGAGGCCTGTGCTGCAGTTCCTTACTAAACTGCGACGACATGCAAGTCTAGAGGGAGCCAGTCCCTACTTCAAGATTAAGAAATGGAAGCTGGACAGCAGCCAGAGAGCCTCGAGTCTGGACACCAGAGGTAATAGGTCCTTGATGGTATTTTGAGTATTTTTGTTATATTATTTTTAGAAAGATCGGTACCAATGCAGTCGTTGAGTGCAATAATTCTTCCTGGGTGCTTGCTTATAAAATTCGCTTTTATGTATTTTTCCCAGTTTATTTGTGTGTTAAGTATTTGTGCCGGCACTCTCTTGTGATAAACATTCAATGGTTAAGCAGCAGGCTTCAACAGCCAACTGTGAGCTGCCTTTTGACTGAGGTGGAGACACACACACACAAGCATACAAGACAGATGGCTCAGTGACGCAAAGATTGGTCGTTCCAAATCAATTTGAACCCCTGAGTAAAGCCTTCCTGCCGATTCTCCTTATCCTATATACACACTTCTCTCTGCTCTTCCCTAGGCTCACTTCTTCTGTTATACCAAAGGACTCAAAAAAACCCCCACAAAATCTCCTCCACAGTTAATAGAAGCTTTTTGCCGAATTAAGTATTACTTCACTCCTGCTGTCATACAATGTGTATAACTCACAACTCTTTCTTCCTGTTTGGTGTGAGCCAGGCTCGCCAAAGAGGAGACAATTCCAGCGCCAGCGGGCTGCCAGTGAGAGCATGGACCAGGATGACAACGATGCACACCATATAGACCTCATCCAATACATTGCTCGCACTCATGATGTCGCCTATTGTCAAAGCCAGCCCACTACACGCCTTCTTTCGCCACCTTCAACACCACCCCCCTCCCTCGGCAGGTATCTTTAATTCCCTTGCCATTCATCCCCTCCACTGCTTTGCTGCCTTGCACTCATTTCTTTATTGCAGTTAGAAAACCTGTGCCATTTATTTAAAGTAATCTGCAGCTCAAAATCCTAATTCTCCACCACTGTGCTTTAACATAAAAGTGCCTTTATAATTAGAATGAAACACCAATGCAAAACTCTCAAAGTATTTTTTAATTTCATGCTATGTGAGCTGGGATATAAAACAATCAAATGAGAACTATTGTTGTCAAGTAAATTAAACCGTAATTAATTGAAAATATAGAAAAATTGCATTGGAAACGGTCCTATTGTGTTTTTTAGACTAATTGTTTTACCATGAGTCTTAATTCAATTATATCAAACAATGCTCAGTAACTGTACTTCTTATTTAAACAGTCTGACCTGTCTTATCTAAACAGTTTCATCAGTTTAAGCCACATGGAAAGAATTACTGAAATGCACTTTTATCCCAGATAAAAGTGGAGAATTAGGATAAGGGGTTTATATCTGGCATAAGAAACCATCGCATCGCTGATATGATAATGTAATGATTTCCTCAAAAGTATGATTCTGTTATAAGTTTACCTTTATAGTAATGCACATTTTACGGAATATTACGTTGTGCAACAAAAACTGCCAATCCTCATCAGTATTTTCTTATATAACTATTAATTTTTACACTTTTTACACTGAATATAAAGCATATCAATGTTTTCTGTGTACATTTGTTTCACTATTGAAAATAAAATCAGTTTCTGTGAACAAAGAAATGCAATGATCCTTATGCTCATTTACTCAACTCACGTTAATGTTTCATGCATCAAGTATACTTTAAATTTGCTGCTCCAAGATGAAAGCACATTACCTGAGCATATACAGCTTCAGCTATTCAGTGAGGTCAGTTTAGCGACATGCAGCTGCAGCCATTACAAATCATAATAATCATTCTGTGCACTGTGAACACAACCATGTCTCAGATCAGTGTTATTTAGGTAAATGCTCACTGACACTTGTGTTGCATGTCTCTTTGTTTCCCTTTTTCCTTGTCTCTTTATTCATTTTCATTTAATGTCATTTCTCCATCCCTGTGTGGATACTACAGGGTAGAGGTAGAGGTGATGGTGGAGCCCAGCTGCAGCCATGGAGGACCAGGGGTGATTGGCCTGTCCCCTGATCCCCAAGAGGAAGCACTGTCCTTGGCCAGAAGGGAAAGTGCAACCTCTTCTGACCCCCTCGATCCCCAGGATCCCCAGTCACTTTACAGAGACATCTGGACATTGCGTGCAACACTTGAACAGTACGCCGCCTCTGACCAGAGCAGCAACAATGACAGGAACTCAGTCTGCAGTGATGCTGAGAGTGTGTGTTCGCTTGGTGGACGAACAGACACGGAAAGAGGAGGTTTCCCCAGCTATCTATCCCAGGATTTAGGGGATGAGGGAGAGGGTGGAGAGGATGACAAAGACTTCTTTGTGTATACGGATGAAAAGGTAGAGGTGAGGGAGTCAAAAAACAAGAGACATGGAAGCACAGACTCAGAGCGAGGGGGCAATGAGGGAGAAACAGGGACTCGTAAATTGCTACAGATGGACAGTGGCTATGCATCAATAGAGGCTCCATCTCGAGGCCCGGAAGACCTACGACTGTTTGGGAGCAGCAGCATCACCAGCAGCCCCAAAGACAGAACAGCTCACGAGAAAAGGCACCATTTCACCAATGCAGGGCGAACTGGCACAATTGGTGAGAGTTTTGAGTCTCATCTCTTTGAGGAAGAGCCTGAAGATGAGTTGTTGTTAGGTGCCAGCGGAGGAGTTTCCATTGAAACAGGTGCTGGTTCACTGAGCTGGTTCCCATATGGTCATGTGCTCACACCCCGAGAAGCTGCGCAACTTCCATCTCAACCATTAACCCTACACCGCCGAGACTACAGCATAGATGAGAAGACAGATGCACTCTTCCATGAGTTTCTCCGCCATGACCCTCAGTTTGACCAGCAGGAGTCGCCACTAAGAAAACACCGGTCCCGTATCCACCTACGCAAGCAGTGGCAGCGCCACAAACAGTGGAGTGATCCTGGTGTCAGACACTTCCAGTCCTCCTTTGAGAGACAGCGGACCCCACTAAGGAGGGGTGACAGTGTTAACTATCCGCTGGACACAAGCTACCACAGTACGTTGCCCCGCATCGTCAGCGCTCCTGATGAGGAGACCAGTGATGGCACCAGCAGCACGCCTGACACCCCAAAGGTAGAGACCACAACTTCTGAGGATGGAGGAAAGGACAAGATACAGGGTGTCACTATCAGAGACATTGAGGAGTGCAAATCCTCTTCTCCGCCACCTCTTCATCCTTCCATTTCAGAAAAAGATGGAGGATCTTGTGAGTTCCCTGACCCTCAGGATGACAGCAAACAGTCTAGCCACCCATGTGAACCCCCAGATGAGCGTTCACCCTATCAGCCACTCAATTCCTTGGGCTATGGCCCGCAAACCATAACAGCAGAGCTAACAGACAAACTGACTGCTAACTTGGATGAGAGGCTTTACACAGGCCTTCGCAGGACCAAGGACACAGCCACTGAGTGTGTGACAGCCACAGCTACACACGCTTCTCCAGACCACAGCCCAGTGTAGCAGGGCTCCAGTCATCCTCCTCATTAACCTCACTTCTGCTGATACACACTTTTCTTTTTGGTTTGTCTCGCCTCAGTTTAAATTAAATGCTAATTTCAGGATAACCTTAAATATAGTTGATCCACCAGAAATGCGTCCAGTATCTCTGTGCAAGTGTTAGTATTACAAAGCTGTTAAATGTTCCCATTTTAGAATTCACTAGCATTAACATATCAAAAATCATATGATTTTAGGAATAACTGCTTCGTCATTATGTGTTTCATTGTCTGTTTACTCTTCTATTGCTGTCTTTATGTCTCTGCTCTCTAGCAAGTCTAGATGAAGCTGAGAGCTGGTAAGGCCTCTGTACTCCTTGATCCACTGTGAAACCAGGTGCTATTAGACAAGTAAAAAGCTACAGAAGAGAACAAATCAGTTACCTACCAGTCCTGTGAGAGTCCATTTCTTGATAGTTTACTATAGTTATATTATATCATGTGTGTGAATTCAAAGATTGGTTAGAATATTCCCACTAATCTTTATGAAACTACATGAGTCATAATTTAGCTTGATCTTGAACTATTCCAGGACAACTCAGACCCTCTGAAAAATTATAATTAAGGCTCTACTCCTTTTAAAGATAGACCCAAATATCAAATAGGCTACTTATCTAGAATTGTTCAGAGTGGCTGTTTAAATCAGTGCTTTCCAGCCTGTGTGTTGGGACCACAAAGTGGTTAAAGAACAATCTGCAGGGTGACTACATGATAAAAGGCCAGAAAAAAATTACAGAAAAGCTGTAACACAGGACATCCTCTGATTCGCATCACTAAGTGTGTGACTGGTGAAGTTTTATTTGACTGAAAATGCTTCTCAACTTTGTGAAAAAATTTCATGTTTACCTTTATCAGTTTGTTTAATGAGTAGTAATATATTTTTGTATGTGTGCCTTGCTTAGATGACAATAAAAACTGGCAGTGTGGCAGATTTGAAAAGGACACATACTGCACCAACAGGCAGAACTATCACACTAGATATGATCCAGCACTCTGGTGTAATGACTCTTTATCAGTCAAGGATGTCATGGTAATATGTGACTTCATAAGCTATGACTTTGAGTACTTTGGGTATCACTGCCTTAACAGTGAGAACAGAACCAGACGTGTTTACAGCCATGATAAGGGAAATTACATACAGGCTATTAGACAACAAGCTGATAAACATTTACTGAATTCATAAGAAAGGCATGTCTCATGCATGAGTCTTACAAAACAGACTTTATTTGTCAACATACGCCATTCTATTTTTCTCCCCCTGCTCTCCTTCTCCTGAGAAAGTTGACAGTGCAGTAGATGTCTCCCTCGGGGGTTTAGAACTTCCTGAAAGCTTATAAAACCATCAGAACAAAGGACATATCTATGTTTAAGTCTACTTTTTCCTCTTATTTTGCTTATTCTTTGCAATAAAAACAATCTGAAGTGGCCATTAAACTAAAAAAAAACATCAGATTATATCTTGTAGACAAAGAAAACCAGTAGTGACCAGTATTACTGTATTACTGCTCCTGTATCCTAAGCAGTAGCAGCTGCAGCAAGTTGATCACTCTCAGATGGCTCTCTATCACTACAATATGCAGTGAGGGGAACACTGTAGAAGACTGTGTTGAATATTAATCATACAAGAAGAAAGGGAGTCCTCTGTGCATCCACTGTCTCGCTTTCCTCTGTCTGAGGTTGTTGCAATGCAGACAGCTGGAAGAACTAAACTGAAATATCTGAGCAACAAACGTTATCCTCCTCTCTTTGTTTGGGTGGATGATGATGATGATGATGATGATGATGATGATGATGATCCTTTCAAGCCTGGCCAAACTAGATCTTTCTCTTGTGTGAGACAGGAGTCTCCTAAGTGTACTCTGAGGCAGAAGTGGGCTTCTCATTAGGACAACATTTACTGAGAAGAAAGGTGTTGAACTAAAATAAAGAATAGAAGGCCTAGTGTTTTTTTTAATTGCTCTCTACTTTCTTTCCCAATGCACACATTGAACCTTTATGTCACGATTAAAAACCACAGTGTGCTGACACAATTTTGTGCCATCAAATAATGTTCTTTTTATGTGGGTGCTGGTAAGCAGGAAGGGAATAAAATACCATCGATCCCCCTTTCAGTTAAGATGAATGTGATACCTCCTTGGTGATAATCATCCAGCACATCCTGATGTGTGAAAGAGGAATAAAGCTGGATTTTCCACAAGTTAAAAGCCAAAATGTCTCAGAAGTGAGTCTGCTTGAGACGACAACAGTACAGGAACCACAAAGAAAATGGCCATAAGGATTGAAATGAAATCAGTACATCTGTAAAAATATTACAGTTTGCTGTGTATGCAAGCACAAGATCACAAGAGCTAGATGATATCAATATCCTTTATTAGGTTTAGACCAATATTGTATAACTGGGGACAATGTGGTAAATGGTGTTTGTATACTAACCAGTAGCCTGACAAATGCATTGATGCATAGCCATGTGTAGGTCTGCATGAGTTCAAATTTTAGTGCAAATCTTCATGTTTTCTCAGACTGATAGTACTGATCCAGTTCATAGTTGATGGTCATTTGTTTAATGCAGAAGTCAAAACATTAATATGACTAGAGTTTTGTATTTTATGGGATTTAAAAGTCATGCTAGGATGCTGTAAACAATGAAATTTTGTGGGATTTATCTCTTTGAAAGTAGAAGTATTTCTGTATTCCTTGCTTGTTAGTAAACTGCTTATTTTCTGAAAGAAGAAAAAACATACATTTTCTTAACAACTTTGCTTTTGCTGATCCAAATCTATTGAGCCTTGAGGGACCAAACATTAAAAAAGTGTTATTTTAGGCTTGTTTTCCAATCTGTGAATAAATGAATGAAGCAAAATTGGTTAGAGCGTGCCTTATTTGTAGAGAATGGTTGTTAATCAAGGCGTGGGAAAGGATCGCAGATAAGGTTCCCTCTCATGAATCTCAATTCATTTTTTTATCTGTTGCTTAGGCTCATATTGATTTCTTGCCTGTTCTTATCAAATCTTCCAAATAATTGGGCAAGAAAATCCAAATCCAGTCCGTGATCTACAAAGGGAAATTCTCAAATGTCTGCTTTCCTCTTTACACCTTGTAATCTGTCCCTCTGGTGTACAACTTAAACTGGAGATGGGAGGAGTGAAATCTATTCTTTCTGTGCATCTATTTTACTCTGCTTAACGTTTGTGTAGAACACACATAAGTTGATCACAATACCTTAGATAGTTCAAGCCCACATAAGCATGCTAGTAGCATGCTATCATTTGGAGGTAAACCACTTGTCAGACAAATTTAAAATTTTCAGTGATGGTATGGAATGAAAAGTTGAGAGATCACCAGCATTTATGGGAATCTGTGCAGCAGTTGCTTCCTACCACATGGTAGAACAAAGAGAAAAGTCAGAGAATCACCAAAGCAGATCTATTTTTAGAGATGCTCCTTGCCACTAAGCAAGGCAGGGAAATGCTTGGGGCCCAAGGCTGACAAACAAACTACAGTAGTAGTACGTAAATTCAGCTGCTCCCTTGTATACTACCCAAGGGGTCACCATAGTAGATTTATCTGCATTGGTAATTTGGCAAAGCAATTTCTCCCCAGGGATTAATAAAGTATTCTGATACACCAGATGCCTTTTCTTGACACAATCCTCCATCATGAGGGGGGCTTGTGGCCCTACCTGGAATTGAACCAGGGACCTCTTGCTTGGGAGCCAAATGTGTAAACCACTGCACTACAGGGACACTACAGTAGTAGCAATGTACAAAGTTTGCAATGACTGTAGGAGAAACTCAACCTCCCCAAGGGAGTCTCACCTGACTCCATTCACCCCTGTTGAAAGTAGTGTGCATGATTCTCTTTAAACAAACATCATGACAAGAAGGAAAGCGACTCAGTGTAAATGAGGAGTTATCCCTCTGGAGGTGTAAAAAGAAAGAAAAAAGAGCAAGAGGAGAAAAAAGAAAAACAGTGGTGAGTGGAATAGATAATGTGGATTAAATTTAATGCTAAATAACTAAATGCAGCTAGTCGAGCCTTTACTGTGGGGGAAAGACACTCGTGACTTTGATTAGCTTCAGATAATTTCTTTAGTTTATTTTGATGTTTAACATTAGTTAACTTAGCTAGCAGAGCAGCCTGGTGGGTCCAGTTCTGCTGGCTATGACTGAGTTGAGAGTGCAGCCAAAGCGTTTTCAGTTTTTACTTGTTATGCTGTCAGATTATTTATAACTAAATGGTGATAAACACTGGTTGGAGGGGCCCAGTGCAAATTTTTGCCTTGGGCCCCAACGGACCCTCGTATTGCCACGGGCTATTTTCATTCCAGTGTCCATAGAATCAGGTCTGATCATTGTCTGAAGCTGACTTTTTTCAAACGTAACAACAGTAAGAGAATGTCTCATTGATACACATTCCCACCACTAGAAATACTGCATTCATTTTAGGTGAGAGTGTAGCATGTGAAGGAGGCATGACATGACTAATAGACAAATAGACTGTTACCTGCGCTTTTCATGCTGGTACAGTCAGACGTCACAGACTTTGTTCAAGGGACCTGGCAGGTTAAAGGCTATTTAATGTCGGAGCAAATGAGTTGGAGATTGCATTCACACATGGAGCACTAGTAGTTAAGTTCAGGTCTGTGACCACATTTTGATTCGTCCTCTATGGACCAGAAGAGTTGAAGATTTCATGAAAATTCATCCAGGAACTGCTGAGATGTTTCAGTCAAGTTCACTGGATTACCTCCCACCAAGCCAAGTAGCAAAACCAGAATATTTAAATATTCAAATTTTCCCTGTTACAAATTAAATCATAATGTTAATCAACAACAACGCACAATTACTGACCATGATTAGAACTGATGGAGGAAAGGAACAGCTCTATATACAACCTCAATTCCAAATAGGTTGGGATGCTGTGTAAATTATAATTAAAAACACAATGCAATGATTTGCAAATCTCATAAACCAATATTTTATTCACAAATGAGCAGGAAAACCGTATCAAATGAAAGTGAGACATTTCACTATTTTATGAAAAATATTACCTCATCTTGATTTGATAGCCGCAACACATCTCATAAAAGTTGGGACAGACCCATATTTACCACTGTGTAGCATCCCCTCTTCCTTTAACAATACTCTGTAAACATCTGGGAACTGAGGAGACCAGCTGCTGAATCTCTGGGAAGGGAATGTGTTCTCATTTTTTGTCTGATGTAGGATTCCAGTTGCTCAACAATCCTGGGTCTTCTTTGTCATATTTTGCATTTCATGATGCTCTAAATGTTTTCAGTTGGTCAAAGGTCTCAACTGCAGGGAGGCCAGTCCAGAACTCAGACTCTTCAGAAGAGCCTTGTAATAGCTTCATTATCTTGCTGAAATATGCAAAGCCTTCCCTGAAAAAGACATCGTCTGGAGGTTGCTCAAAAACCTGTGTATACCTTTCAGTACTGATGGTGCTTCTCCAGATGTGCAAATTGCCAGCACTGTATGCACTATAGGCACTAATTCACCTTCCTTACCAAGAGAGATGTAGGCTTTTGAACTGAGCACTTATACAAGCCAGATGATCCTTCTTCTCTTTAGTTTGGAGGATGCATGCTTTCCAAAAAGAATTTCAAATTTCGATTTGTCTGACCACAGAACAGTTTTTTCCACTTTGCCTCAGTCCATGTTAAATGAGCTTTGGTTCAGAGAAGACAGCAACATTTCCTGGATCGTGTTCACCTATGGGTTCTTCTATGCATGATAGAACTTTAACCTAAATTTTTTGGATGACTTAGCAACCAGTGATTTCTGGAAGTATTCCTGAACCCACACAGTGATTTCCATGACAGAATCAAGCCTGTTTGCTGTGAAGTGCCGCCTGACGGCCCAGAGAACCCGAGCATCCAGTAATAGTTATCGGCCGTGTCCCTTGCATACAGAGATGTCTCCAGATTCTCTGAATCTTTCGGTGATATTCTATAGTAATGTCTTTGCAATTTTACATTAAGGTACTTTATTCTGAAATTGCTCCACAATTTATAGATGCAGTTTCTCTCAGGTTGCTGAACCTCTGCCCATCTTTACTCATGAGACCCTACCTCTCTAAGGTGCTCTTTTTATACCCAATCACATTCCTGGCCTGTTACCATTTTACTTCACTAGTTAAAATATGTTCCTCCAGCTGTTTCTTTTTAGTACCGCTTACTTTTCCAGCCTTTTGTTGTTCTTGTCCTAACTTTTTTGAGATGTGTTGCTGTGATCAATTTCAAGATGAACTCATTTAACAGTAAAATGTCTCACTTTCAATATTTGACATGTTTTCTATGATCTTTTGTGAGTAAAATATTGGTTTATGAGATTTGAAAACCATTGCATTGTGTTTTTATTTATATTTTACACAGTCTCCCAAACTTTTTGAAATTGAGGCCATACATCTTGGGGGCTGAGGATAAAATAAACCTCCAGTGAACTTGTAAAATCGGAAAGTAGAGTGAACCAGATTAATGCAAAGCCTGACTCATCCTGTACAGGCTGGTCAGAGCAAAAGCTACAAATTGCCTTATCAAAGTCTGGGATACCACCAGCTCACCAATAAAAACCATATATCAAAGTCAAAGTAACGCAAACTGCAGAGTGTTGCTGGTTGAAATGAAGGAGACTGCAGGGAGAAGCGCAAACAGATCAATCTTGTAATTAAAATATTTTAAAATATATCTAGTAGATATAGTGCTGTCACTTTAAATAAGCAACAATGAAACTAACAAGTCAAAGCAATAAGAAAAGTCTGACATCAAAACAAACTGAGAAACTGTTTGACTTGTAGTTTGTGTTGTCCTCCCTTAAGCTAGATTGTTTCATCTCATTTGTCCTTGAAAAAATATAATTTTCATGAGAGCAAATGTACTGCCCTTAGTGAAATACCTGTCATTGCACTGATTTAATACACTTCACTTTCTCCTTTATAGTGATAGACAGCAGAGAGAAAAGCACAGACTATAACAAGCAACATTCATTCAGTAAAAAGTGGGAGGTGAATCTGAAGTTTTGGGAGTCTGACATTAATCTTTTCTGAAAGAAGGAGACAGCTTTGGTCTCAGACTGCCTCTCCTCTGTGCTTGTTTCACTCTTTTGCATCATCCTAAAGCTTCCCTCCATCACATCTTCCTTATAATTCAGCCATTCACTGAGCCAGACATTGCAGGGTTTCCTTCGGTATGTACAGACTCTCCATCATTGATGTAGTGTGGCTAATCCAATGAAACATCCTTTGAGGTTGTTCTCACAGAATATCCATCTTCAAGTCTCTGTCAAGTCACCAACCACCAAGGATGAAAAACAATTATACATCTTTAGTGTCATCATGTATTAAATTGTCATTTTTGCACTATGCAGAATGCTAGATTTAGAGCCAGAAGGTGAAACTGGGGCAAACCATCCAAGGCTGTACAAAAAGATCAATCAAAAAAGATCAGTGTGGCTGTGGTTATTAGCTGTATCATACTGACAAATGTAGCAACATGAAGACAGAAGGAAATATACCAAACCTTAAAAAGAAATATTGCAATTCCTATTCTACATTTCCTATATGGACAAAAGTATTGGGCACCACTGAATTCAGGTGTTTCACTCAGTCCCATTTTCACAGGTATATAAAATCAAGCACCTAGCCATGCAGTCTACATTTACAAATGCTTGTAAAAGAATGGGGCATTCTAAAGAGCTCACTGAATTCCAGTTTGTTGCTGTAATATGATGCCCCTGTTTATCAGTTCAGGAAGTTTCTTCCCCCCCTAGATATTCCATGATCAGCTGTAAATGGGATTATTGCAAAGTGGAAGCATTTAGGAACCACAACAGCTCAGCCACAAAGTAGCAGACCACATAAAGTTATGGAATGGGATCACCAACTGCTGAGGCACATAGTGCATAAAAGTCACCTTTAACAGTTTGCTGAAGCTCCATTTCTGTTCCAGCATGACTGCATCCCAGTGCACAAAGCAAGGTCCATAAAGTTGTGGAAGAACTTGACTGGCCCACATGGAGCCCTCAGCTCAACCCCATCAAAAACCTTTGGTACTAGAATGGAGATTGTGAGGCAGGCCAACATCAGTGTCTGACCTCTCAAATGCTCTTCTGGATGAATGGGCAAAAACTTCCGCAAGACACATTCCAGAATCTTGCAAAGCTTTCCCAGATGAGTGGAAGCAGTTACAGCTGGGGGCACCAACTCCATATTAATACATTTGGATTCAGGATGGGATATACTACAGGCTTCTGTAGGTCTAATGTGTAGGTGGCCCTATAGTTTTATCCTTATAGACTTTCTGATAGACACAAGAGTTACTGGGGGAATTGAATTCATGACCCTGTGCATATAGGATTGGTGCCTCTAATTAATTTCTCGCTTCCATTAGTTGTTTTTCAACCTTGCTGTGTAAATGCAATGCTGGGTTTCTTGTTAGCGTGGAAACTGGTGTTGATTTTTGGTCCCTGTGGGAGTCTTGCAGACTGATAGACAACATCAACACATGAGAACAGATGCTCTGTGATGTTTCAGCTGTCACGGTTTGTTGCATACTGGTGCAGTAACTTTACTCCACTAAGCAAACATTAACTTATTCAGGCTATTTCATTCACAACTAAACTGTTACTCATACTGTCTAGAACCACAAATAGTGACAGCAACAGTGTTCCTCGTTTTGTGCCCTTCTTTCACACACCCACCCACACACTGCACAATTAAAGTCTACCTTACACACATGAATGAACACATATTTGCCTCCACAATTCCCTCAACTTCTCCACCTGCTCTCCCTCCAACACAAGAATCCTGTCAGGGAGATGCTCAGTATTCAGGGTTGGTGCTGAGAGGAAAACCCCGTCTCTCCCTCCCTCCCACCTCATCACTCCCCTTCACCACCACCAACATCACCTGCTCCTCTGTTCCCCCTCCACCCACACACTCTCCCTCCTCTCTCTCTCTTACCAGATTGCCTTTGAACAGAGCAGCTCCAGGCATCGTTCAAATGTGCGAGAGATGCCGATGACTCATCGGGTTACTCTTTGCTCACGATCAGACGAGTCGTCTCCTTCTCACTTATTATATGTGGCTAAACAAATGTGATGCCAAAAGCTAATAAGTGTGAAATAATATTGCATGAGCAGACCTTGGTGGAGTGTTAGACAGCCATAAAGCTGCAAAAAGTAGTTCACTATTACAGTCCTGTTTTGTGAAATTACCTAGTGGAAAAATAATGAAATTATTGATTTGTAATTCTTTTCCTTATTTGTCTACTAAAATACATGACAACTGCTGGGCAGTTTGACTGAAAGATTACAGATTACATCATCTATCGGATATGAGGCACCTGCCAGAAAATACAGACCTAAATATTGAGGCTCTGCTCTATAAGCACCTAAACTTGTGCTACTAAATAAGACATTTAGGTAAATAGTATAAGAGTGTAAAAGAGGCAGAAAAAGAAAAACAAGAAGAAGAACAAGAGAGCCAGACGGCAGGGGGATGGGTGATGGGGATGAATAAGCCAGTAATACAAAAAAAAGTGAAGAAAGTGAAGAGGAGAGCAGGAGAAAACCCTAGAAAGCTTATTATGCAGCATCTCCATCCCACGCAGTCTGCCTACGCTCCCTCTCTCCACCTCCTCCATTTCCTCCTCTCCTTGTTCAGGATTCTGCTCCATGCATCCCTCCCTTTCCTTTCTCAGCTGCGTCATCCAACTCTTCATTGTGTGCACGCCCCCACCCTCCTCCTACCTCTCTAGGGATGGAGCAGAACTCTCCACAGCTTAGCTTTGTTATTACATGCAGGCTGAAGCTTTTGGGCTTTTTGTTATAGCAGCTACGCTTCATGATGGGTTGAAAGACAAAAACACACCCACACACATGCTGACATTATTTCACACACTAGGGAGTCATTTATTTATCTACCAGCCAGTAAAATCCCTTTAACTTAGCTGTAGTCATGTGTTTCAATGCTTGGTGAAATATCCCGCTCAGGCTTTCAGATACATTTTTATCTTTGTGTAGAATGCCATTTATTGCTGGAGGATCACTGAAACATTATTTATGAAATAATATGCTGACATTTTTATAAAATAGTCTGAATGGGGGAGGTCTCCCCATCTGTCTACTTTGTCGTCACTGCTCTTACAACCGAAGGTGGAAACTCCATTATTCAGACTTTTTATTGCTCAGACTGAGCTCTGTCCTCAAGTTATCTCCATCAGTGAAAAACACTTCTTGTAATATGTTAACTTTGTTACCTTTTGCTTACACAGTGAGCCATGATATTAAAACAACTTGCCAAATATGGTCCCCCGGTGCTGCCAAAACAGCTCTCACTTGTTGGGGCATGGATCCAGGGTCTGGCACATGTTGCTGGCCACAGATAATGTGGATCCTGTGGGTTCTGGGGTGGGGCCTCACTTTATTGGATTTGTATTGGCGTGTCCCAATGATGCTCAGTTGAATAGGGAACTAGGGAGTTTGGAGGCTGGGATCTTTGTTATGTTCCCCAAGCAGTTCCTAGCACTGGAGGTCTGCTTATTCTGTAAGAGTTTAGGTGGGCTGTCTGTGTAAAAGTAACATCCACACTATGAATGCCAGTTCCTAAAGGCGTCCCAGGAGAAAACTATATTTTAAAAGGATGATATATGTTATCTACTTCACCTGTCAGTGTTACCATCTACACCTAACAAATTACACAGGGTGTGATAAGAAATCTGCCAATAAAGAATTAAGAACGTCATTTTTCTCTGTCCTCAGAAAGACAGACCTCTTCACTAACCTTTGAACTACTTCCCCTTCAATTTGCCTATTTTTAGAAAATGGTCCCATAAGCTGATTTGCATAACAGTAGACAGTGTGATTAGTGATTACCTTGTGTGTTTAGGGAAGGATTAAACAGTTAAAACGACAGCCAAATCCCAACCCAGAAATGCAACTCTATATGATATCTCCAAACAAAAGATAATGTTTCCTGTTTGCAGGCATGTGAATAAAAAAGTGCTTTCAAACCTGTTGACCATATAAAGTAAATGATTAAGCTGAAATACTGTGCAAAAGTCTCAGGCACCTCTCATTTCTTTATATTTTGCTCAGAAAATGGGAAATAGTGCAAAGATTCATTAAAACATAAACACATTAAATGGAAATGCATTACATAAGGCAAAACAGAGTGTATACAATTCTAACCAGCTCGAAAGACAATATTTTATTCATGAACACATCGTCAAAGATCTTAGGCAAGCTTTCTTATAGTTTATTTAAACAAGCTTCATGAGTAGTTCTCCAGGATTCTTGAAGGACATTCCAAATATCTTATTTGGATGTTGGCTGCCTTTTGTTCCGTTCTCTGTGAAGATGATCCCACACTGTCTCAATTATGTTGAAGCATAAATTTTTGCGATACAAAAGTAGATAAGCAAGTCATAAAGAATTCGCCAAAATGTAATTCATTTTCTGACACCTGGTGCAAAGTATGAAAGATTTATGAATCACCTCAACTCTAACTATAAAAAGCTCTTTTCCGACACAGCATGTCTTCATCAGAGCTCTTTGACAATGAAGTGACAATGAGGCGTTTGATGATTAATTTCTAAAGCAGGGGTGTAGTGTTAATATTCAGAGATGCAGCTGTAAACTTGCGAAGTCCTTTTATGGGAAAACAGGAAATAACTTCCCATGATGGCAATCAAACAAAGAAAAAAGCCCTTTCTGCATATCACCTTTTTTCAATCTGTGCTAACAAGTGTTCTTGGAATAAAATCAGTGTTAGGTGCCCCCTTCCTCTTTCTCTCTCCCTAATCTCCTCTCACACCACCCGCCTCCTTCACAGTGTGCTTCTCAGCTGTGGGTTTACTGATTAGCCAAATCCATAAATAAATAATCAAAGCGAGAGCAGTGACAGTCCACTCGCCCTCATTATCAGGCTGTGCTATCAATCATACACATCACAGCTGCACTGACACACACGCCACCTTTTCATATCATATTTTTAAGTGTCTTAGAATATTGGTGATAATTAAGCAACTGAGAGCCAATTCCTTTCATGTTCTGATGAAATTACAAACATGAGAGAGGTTTGAAAGAATTGAAAGAGCATGTGCCAGTGCATGTGTGTGCGTCTGTGGATGGCGGGAAGGCAGAGGGACAGCGAGATGGAAAAAAGGGAAGACAGGGAAACATACAGTCGGTGTGAGTGTGACTAAACTGACTGCAGCAGAATGACTCACCCTGTTGCTATGGCAACCTAAAGACAGCTCTCCTCTAATGTGAGATTTCAACAACTGGTGAAGCAGCAGCTAATGGGGGGGGAATGTACATTTATGGAAATCGCTAAGGGAAAAGGGGTTGTGAAGGGCAGCGCAGGGGTACATAGAGCAGGCATAAAAGCCTCTACATCGAAAAAAGCAAGCAATATCAACAAAACCAAAGACAAAATGCCTGGCGCCTTGCTCTCTCTCTCTCTCTCTCTCTCTCTCTTCCTCTCTCTCTTGGTGAGACTCTCAGCACTGCAGTATGAAACCCAGCGGCTCCATCTCCTCCACTGTAGTGGACTGCTGTGTGTGGGTGTTAAGCTCAAATGCCCTTGGTAAGTAAAAGTCGTGGAGGATAAAGTCTGGTCTTCCACCACAAAAATAAAATTTAAAAAACCTTTAGATTTAATTTTCAGTTAAAGTTTTGACTGTTCCACCTATTCTGGTATAGTGCAACAACTGAAATTCTACCTATGCCACATATTCAGTAATTTCTGGCGATCCACAAGTGACTTTAACTCACTGAAAATGTACTTTTCAGCTGCTGTCTTGTATTCTCTGCCAAGGGGTCGCCACAGCCGATTAATCCATACTGGTAATTTGGCAGAGATTTAACACCAGATGCCCTTCCTGGCACAACCCCCCATGGGCTTGGGTCCCCAACTGACATTGAACCAGGGACCTTTCACTTGTAAGACAAATGTACAAACTACTACAATACCAGGGACACTAAGTGACTTTAGCACATTAAAATTGAAAATACCATGAATAGAATACCATGATGAAATGCTTTTTTTTTTTTTTTAATTGACTTAAAAACAAGTGAACATAAAATACGGTGCAAAAGTCTTGAGCCTGCCCTCATTTCTTTTTATTTTTTAAGGAAAATGGTAAATGAGTGCAATGATTTATTGAAATTTGTACAAACATACATGGAAATACAGTACATAAGGAAAAAATTGAGTTTGTATCATTATAACGAGCCTGAAAGTCAAGATTTGGTTAGCCATCTTTATTTTTTAACACAACCTGAATTGTCTTAAAGCAAACATTCTTTTCATTTCTTTAAGCAGTCTTCAGGAATAGTTCTACAGGCTTCTTGAAGCACATTCCAAAGATCTTCACTGGATGTTGGCTGCCACTGTGTATTTATCTATCCGGGTAGGATAAGGGTGACCAGATAACCCACTCTGAGTGGAATTGTACAACATTTTTATCTATTTGTCTGCATCTTACGTATTGAGACAATGTCCTGCATTTTGACTGGTTCTACAGTTCTCCAAAAAAATTCACACTGAATGACAGACAGTTTTCTAAAGTCTGGCTTCAAAGAAAGGGGGGGGGGTTCTCTGCAGGAGATCCTTTTGATGTTAAACTGTTCACACATGGGGTTAAGCGCACCAGTCACCTTATATCCAGACGCTACGCTTGACCGGGAAAATAAGTCAATCCGAAGTTAAAGGTTATTCCGATTTTGACAGGATGTGATAAATCTGAACCTATTCATAAATAGTTAAAAGCTTTTTCTGCCAGAGTTATTTTTCCAATTCACAGATGAGAAAATACTACATGAAGCAACACAGTCCATGTTAGTTTCAAAATGTAATGTGCCAATTTACAGTTTACGGATGCATTTCACCTTAAAATCAAAGATGATCATCAGACAGGCAATGTGTCAGTAGCTGAAATAACTAACATTTACCACACTGTGCAGCACACCCAGTGATATTGATACACAGACTGTAGTAATAAACTGGTACTAGTCATTTTTCCGGATTTAGAGATTTCAAAAACATGTCATGCAGTTTTAGAAAAGCAACAGTCATCGTTTTGGTCAGGTGCTTTTCAAAGTGCTGGAAGGTCACAGCCTGTGTGAGCTCACCTGCAGCCGTTGCAGCGATGGAAAAAACTGACAAGATATGTTGGAGATTTTCTTCCCTCTTATTAACCCTTTGTATTATTGGTTTGATTTATCTAGTTTATCTTCAGTTTTATTGAATGCATTTTGGATCAGATGATTGGAGGAGCGAGTGAAGGACTTTCAGCAAATGCAACTTTCAAGCACAGTATTGTACTTCTGTATATTGTTTTACAAGAAACATTTAAATAACTAAACCCATAAGAACCCCATGATGACAAAATGTTATACAATCTTCCTTATAAAGCCTTATGCTTGACCTCATCTTATGAAGTCCCTAAGGAAAAATGGGTCAGGGTTCTTATGGGTTACATAAGGTGGTGTCTGGAAGGCATGGTCATGCCGTGGGTTCAAATCTTTTCCTTCAGGAAATGTAGGAAGGGTGACCTAAAGTATAAGCGCAGGAACCATGGAGTTTAACTCTGTTTAATTTAAGAATGTACAGAGTCTGTATTAACACTTGTAATGCCTAGGAAAGTACATTGATGTATTAACACACAGATAATCTCGTTGTCCCTTCATTTTGGTTTGTTGAGATCTGGTCACCCTAGATAGGTTTTTACTGCATTGGTAGTGTGTTTGGGAATATTATCATGCTGAAAAATGAAGCAGTTTTAATCGGAGCCTTTCCAGATGGTTTTGCATGGTGGATTAAAATCTGACAGTACTTTTTTGCATTCATAATTCCATCAGTTTTGACTATCCCCATCACCACTGTCTGACATGCAGCTCCAAACCACAAAAGAGCCTTCACCGTGTTTCACACATGGCTGTAGACACTTACTGTTGTACTCTCTCTCTCTGTACAAACTGGCAATGATTTGAACCAAAAAATTCAAATTTGGGTTTATTGTTCCTTAAGACCTGTTGCCACTGATTTTCAGTCTAGCTCTTGTGTAATTAGGCATACCTCAGCCTGTTTACCTTTTCTCCCCATTTTCTTTCCTCAAGAACGGTTTCTTGACAGCCACCCTTCCATTGAAACCATTTCTGATGAGGCTTTGGTGAACAGTGGATAGATCAACTGAAAGGCCAGCTGCATCTCTCAGTTCCTGTATCAGGTGTTTGCTGGATTTTTTCCTATTTCTTAAGGATGTGAATTTTAAAAACTGTGCATAGATCAGTGTTTAAATGATTTAATAAAGAAACAAACAAACAAAAACATTCCTCTGAAAATGGTCAATTACAAGGACTGGACTGAAAATGAACACAAAAGTAGCCAAAGTCCAAAGAAAAACACTAAAAGACTTTCAGAAAGCCTGAAGAACTATTGCTGATTCTCAAGACCACTTAAAAACAAACAAATAAACCAAAAAAGATAGTCTGGCTCCTTGGAAGCAAAATTTAAAGAAATGAGGGTGGTTTAAGACTTTTTTCACAGTACTGTAGAAATACATTATTAAATAATAATAAGTATTGAGCAGAAGATGAGCTCCTATCATCACAAATAGTAAAATTGCTCAGTTAAGTGAGAGATAATAAATTACAAAAGGAGGAAGGGATTATGAATATTTTCCATGCACCCAAAGCCCTTATAATAAAAGCTGAAAATAAAGTACCTTAATAACAAAAAATACAATAAGATCATGCAATCTAATTTAAACCATTTTTAAACAGCCAATAGCACACGCCATACAAAAAGATTCAACCTAAATTATAATATGGCACAATTTTTGAGACAAGGAAATTATAAGACAGCTTTCTCTGCTGCAGAGAAAGTTGAACTGGAGAAAAACCTAAATAAACTTCATCATAAACTTTTTATGATGCAAGAAACACTTCTCTTTAACAAAGGCCAATTTTTGCTCTCATGGAGTGTTTAAAAATATTTGTTCCCTCACTGTAACCTCCTCTGAGCAAACAGAACAAAAACATAACTACTCCTCCACCTTTAACACCCCCCCACCCCACCCCCCCCCCCCACCCCCCCCCCCACCCACCCCC
>VUQH01000183.1:0-10177 GCA_015106775.1 Etroplus canarensis | reverse complement strand
TGAGCCCCCCCCCCCCCCAAATTTAGAAAATCCTGGACGCGGTCCTGAGTGGAAAGGACAGATTGCATAATTAATCTTAAATTAAAAACATATCACAGGCCACCCAGAGCTCGTCTCACTGTATTTTATGCTTTCTCACTCCTTGATTGAGGAAGCTCATTGGAGGCCAGGCTGCGTGTAATACTGCGCGTGGCCACACGGTGGTGCTGGTGCACCGACAGATCGCACACCGGGTGCGTCTGACGTCACTGCCTGCGTGCAGTCCACGCGCAGTTGTTGTGACTGACGGGCAGGCTCGGAGTCATGCTGAACTTAGGCTTTTCTTTTTGTTCGGCACAGACGCGTTTCTAGTGACTGAACAACAATGTCCGACATACTGATGAAAGAAATGGAGATTTCGACGCTCGAGTGTCCCAAGGACGAGGAGAGCTTCCTGCTTGTGGACGAACAAGAAAACCTGCGGGTAAACTGAGCTAATGGCCGCTAACAGTTAGTCGAAGACAGCCCAGCTTCCACTGAAGGCCGGAGCAAACTTAGCACGATTAGAACGACACGGTGTCCGTGTGTGAGCCCAGCTAGCTCTCAAAAACGAATAGGGGTTGACCTCTTCGACCTAACAAAGCAAGTTTGCGAGTGGTTTAGCCTCTAAACGACGCTTTACTAATGCAACAATAAACAGCGAGGTCTTGTTTGGCCATTGTTAAATTAGCCTGTAGCATTTGTAGCCTGCGTATCTACAGCCCTGAGGGTTAACCTGTGAAAGAGACCTTGAAGGAACGCAGAGCATAACAGCATAATGTATTCGTCGTAAGGAAAGTCGCTGATGAGTCATACAGCGCAGCTGAAAAGCCTGGCAGACACCAGTCGCTGTGTTGTTGTTGTTACAGCTGTTCACAGTCCAGGCCGTAGTGTTAACGTGTATACACAACGTGGCCTGAGCTCCTATGAACAGCAAGTTCCTGGGGGTCTGCGGGGCCTTAAGAGGTCCCAAAGTGAATCCCTTAATCATCCTTAAAAATGAACAGTTAATCCTCAGCTCTGCCACTTAAAGGTCTTAAAAATGCCACACACACAATGCCATGTTTTCTGTGGAAATTTATCTAAAGATTTTAGAGAATTTATAATTAGTGTTTTGCATTTTAGCTCAGCAGAGATCAGGATGATCAGAATCACCAGCAAGCATTCATTTGTCTATAGGGATGATCATTAAGGTATCATTAAGATTTTAACGTTGCAACCATTCTTAACCCTCTACATCACTGCTGTTCCTGAGAAACGACCAAAACAGGAGGCTTAAATAGCACACTTTCCCTGTGATAAACAGTTTGATTACATTCACGCATCATATGAGAGTTTATTCACTAATTAGGCCGTTTAGTAAAGCTTCAGTAACATGGCTAACACTTAAGTCACCAGACAGATGTGAGCTCCACTGCAGAAACTGCCCGGTGTATATATCATTATGGGGTACAGGGAGTTAATCATTAACTCACATTTGTATTTTTAGTGAACTGATTATTTAGAGGTGTGTGTGTGCTCCAGGCTGCTAGTATTAATATACTTAGGGTAGTGGTAGGTGAACTACACACAAGGCAGTGAAAACTGAATGTGCAGGACTTTTGTTAAATCCTTATTGACAGATTGTTTATAGTTCCCTCTTTACAAGCAAAAGACCTTCTGCACTTGTTTCAACAAGCTCTGTCAGCATCCACTCATGAAGTGTGACCATCATCATTAGAGTCCAGAGTCAGTGTGTGCGTGCTGTGTGCAAGTGAGAGAATGGCCTCATCCATGGCCGCCCCTCGCACACTGGCTCTGACACAGAGAGAGAGAGTGTGAGTGCTCTTTCCAGTTAATAATTAGATTTTTCTAATTTCTCCAGTACTGAAAACAGTACCAAAGCTTATTCTCTAATCTTTAAAATGTAGCTCCAGGGCCTGTTTAATACAGGGTTTCAGTACCCATTCCTAGGCCCAAGCAGGTTGTTAAGGAATACACCTTAAATTTGTGGGCTTAAATTGAACAGTTTCCTGTATGATTCAACAGTTATTTTGTTTTTGTGTCTTATGGCTCTTTACTGTAAATGACTGCATAGTTCACAGAGATTCTGTTTCAGTAATTGATCCGATCCTAAGCTATATGGGTAAAAGTATTTGGCCACACCTCTTAATCATTGGATTCAGGTGTTTCATTCAGTCCCATTGTCACAGGTGTATAAAATTAGGCTCTTAGCCATGCCGTCTGCAAAAATTCCCACAGACACACTTCGCAATCTTGTAGAAAGCCTTCCCAGAAGAGCGGAAGCTGTTTTAAATGGAAAGGGGACAAACTCCAAATACTTGCATATGGCTTTAGAGTAAGATGTCATCATAGCTTCTGTATATGTAATGTGTAGGTTACCCAATACTTATGTCCATATAGCGCATCATAGGGGGTACTGATATCACATTAAAGTCACCCAACGGTTCATTTTCTCTGTAAAAGCAGCTCACCGCTTGATTTTTTTGTCTTTCCTCTTCCTCCAGGTTTGCCGTGAGGCTGCATTTGTAGAGCTCCTTGGCTGCACAGATGTAGCAGGCGTCAAGGTTCTCTCCATCTTTGGAAACACTGGCGATGGGAAGTCCCACACGCTCAACCATGTCCTGTTTGATGGCAAAGGTGTTTTCTACACCTCCAAGTCCCCCAACTCCTGTACGGTGGGAGTTTGGGCTGCTTATAACCCCACTCTTAGCCTCATTGTACTTGATACAGAGGGCCTCTTGGGAGCTGCAGTGAATCAGAATCAGAGAATGCGGCTACTGCTGAAGGTAACGTTCTTTTTCTGCTGTTCTGTTGTTTGCTTCCTAAGCTTATAAACAAAATGTGAAACTTAACTTTCTTCTTTGCTGTTGCAGTTTTCAGTGTATTCTGTTTCCTTGATACCAATAAGTCAGTCTTCTTTCCGTATACATTTTCTTTCTGTCTTCCAGGTATTGGCAGTGTCAGATATAGTAGTGTATCGTACACGGGCAGAGCGCCTTCATAATGACATGTTCCAGTTCCTGAGTAGTGCCTCAGGAGCCTATCTGAAGCACTTCACCCCAGAGCTGAAGGCCCTGTCCAGCCGCTGTGGTCTGGATGTCCCCCTGTCTTCTCTTGGACCTGCCGTCATTATCTTCCAGGAAACAACACACACTCAACTCCTGGGCCAAGGTACAGAAACTACTGGACACTGTCTTATATGTATCTTATTACATTTTTTAAAGCAAAGTTGTTGTGTAATTAAGATATTTCTTGGCTTTAGTTTCCTGATTTTGCTGCAACATAAGTGAAATTATTGTCTTTCCTCTATAGACTCAAAGGTCGCAGGCTATGCAGACACACTCATCCAGAGGCGTTTTCATGACCTGGGTTTGAGTACAGAGGCCTTCAGTTCTGTGCAGTATATAGGCACTCAGACCATCACACCTCCCACAAACTACAGCAAGCTGCTGGAGGCTGTCACACAGCAAGTGAAGAACACTCACACACGTTCCCCCCGCCAGCCTGGGATAGTGTTTCGTGCACTGGAAGTAAGTAAAGAGGCCTCATTTTGTAGAACTGTAATAGAAAAGATGAAGAAATAGCAAATCGTTGAGTTATTTTTTCTTTGGAGTCTTTCTTTATTTTCCTTTCAGCTCTCATTTGGTTTTATGTTTTCTGATCCCCTCTTTTGTTTCCCCAGGCTCTGAGTGAGCGATTCTGTGGGGAAATCTCTGACGACAAGATGACACCGTACTCCTTCTTCCCAGATGAATACTTCACCTGCTCAGCTGTGTGCCTCAGCTGCAAGTACGTCAGTGCCATTGTCTGTGCAGTAGAGCTTGAATTAGCATTTAAAATTTCAACCCAAGTTAAATCTAAATGTAAAAGTAGTTGAGGAAAATCTTCAAGACTTGAAATTTTACTTGACCAACAGTTTAAATCTCTGGCTTGTTTAGTGTTTAGTTCTGCTTTGTAAAAAATACTTTTTGTGCAAATTTTCAAAGGCACAGAGAAATAATCCCTAAATTATGAAAACATTTACAATACATAGTTAGGAATACGTAGCATGTTTGGATCACACCTCCATTATCATTATTATTATTGACCTGCAAGCTGGAGACATCTCCAGTATTGGATGTTTTAACCTCACCCTACTTTTCCTAACCAGATAATTCAACTATGCTGTCATGAAACTGGCACAACCAGGAGTCTTTTAGCTGTTTACTTTGACGCTGAATCACAGGATAGGGCATAATTCTAATAAAACAGAAATTCATTGTTTTTATTTAGGTGTTAACTATCTCCTCAGTGGAATACATGAACAGTAATTCCTTTTTTGTTTCTAGAATACTATTTCAGAGTAGACTTAACAGAACATGAAGAGGAGCAAACTGCAACAACATTGTTTTGAATAAATCACTATTATGATTAAAATTAAATGGGTTAAATGCAAAATAAATGAAAGGTTTCACAGCAAAACAGCAAAGTTTTGAAGTAATACAGATTTTCTGATGATGGAAATGGTAAAGGTGCCAATTTTAACTTTAACGTGCCAAATTTCGCTACCGCCATGAGGTGACCCTGTTTTGTCATAAAGCATTTGTGTAGTTGCTCCTGTATTAAGAAATGAGAAAATGCAAAGGTTGGCCCAAGATCAGGGTGGTGCAGTGGTCAGCACTTTCAAATTAATGCAAGAATGTTCTGGGTTCAAACTTCCAGGTAAGCTGGGATTTTTCTGTGGCATTTGTATGTTTTTCCAAAGTACAAAGACATGCTTGTTAAGGTAATTGACCATAGATGTGCCTCTGTGTTAGTGAGCTGGTGAACTTTTCATGTACGCCCTGTCTCTAATCCTATGTCAGCTGTTATAGTTTCCAGCCCAAAACAGATAAGAAAACTGATTTATGCGTCTGAGATCCTCCAGTTAACGGTTTAGCAGGTAGCTATGAAGTGCTAATTGCATTCAGCGACTCTAATTATTGTAAGTTGAGCTCTGCTGAATCTCAACAATCCTCACAGACAAAAGCTACAACCTTTAATATAAAGCTACTGTTATACTTTCTTATTCTACTGTTATCACCAGTTACACGTAAACTAGCTCAAAAAACTGTTTTTAAAAGGGATTAGAGGATAAAGGAAACTGTAATTACTGAAATCCCTTTTACCCATTCAGCTGATATCTGTGCTTATGTCTGCTAATTAATTACTGTAGGCTTAATCATCCATTGCTGTATGTTCACTGTGACTTGCTGCTCTCTGACTGGTATAATCTTTCTCTTCATGTTAGAAATCTACCACACTCCTTGTTGTCTCTTATCTGTCTTACCCTCTGTGTTTGCACAGAGGTAGACAGTAGCTGCTACACCTACTGTGTCCACTTATTGTGTTTGTGCCACACAATTAGCCTCATAATGAGTGGATTGTGCTGCATTTATCAAGTGGAACAATTCCACCACCATGCAGCAGTGTGTGATTTCTATCTGGGAGTTGGATCTCGTTGTGATAAGAATCCGTTTTCAGGTGCTTCAAGCACTGTTGCCTATTGCCTGATTCACCAGCACACTGGTAACTCCACCATCTGTTTTGCCAGCAGCATTTCTTTTTTGTCTGATGGACTCAGGCTCACCCTTGGCATGACACTGACTCGCTACAACATCTTGTGGTACAAATCGGAATTACATCAAAGTCTGAGCTGGATTTTCATTTTATTCATTTTCAATATCAGAAAGATGCTTTAGATCTAACATCATAGCAGTAGTCTTTCTGGAACCTGCTGATAGCATTAATAGCATTACTTAAGTCTGAAAAGCTGTAAATTATTTTGTTTTTACAATCAGTGCCTTTAAACTTTGTTAATAAACATCTTTAATGCAAAGAAAAACACAAGTAGGGCAATTAAAAATTTCAAAGCAGCTGTTTAATTAATAGCTAACATTAGGTAGTCAAATGAGCACATATGGATCCTATATATTTTTATACATTTTATTGGTGTTTCAAGATTGTATTAAAGGCGGGGATTTGAAAGGGTCAAAGTGCATGCCGCTGTGCTGACAAAACCTCTCTTTTCCACTCCTGACTTCAAAGTAAAAATACAGTTTTTATGCAGGACTTTTTTCTGTCTGTAATGTTAGTTTAACTGCAACCTCCAAATCACTGACTGATCTGAAACTGAAATTGGGAATTTCTGAACCTCAGTTTAGATGATGTTTTGACCACTTTTACTGAGTTCAGTAGTGCGTGCACCCATAACAGTCAGCTTGCTGGTAGTTAATTTTAGTAATTAACCTACTTTTGTATTTTTAGATGATCAATAATTTAGATAATCGTGCAAGCTATCGTAACGTCCCTGGGACATTTCTCTGTCTGAATGTGATAGACTTTGTTTTGACAGACTGCTTGTGTTTCTGCCTTTACAAGCAAAAGACCTGTTGGACTTTTTGCAACAGGCCCTGTCAGCATCAGCTGCAGCAAAGTACAGTCGCACTCCTGAGTGTTAAATTCTCCCCACCTTCTTCAGTAAGACCAAGGCCTGTGTACTGTGCACAAGTAAGAGAGGGAGTGCTGTGCCACCTGCAGGCTCGGAGAGAGAGCTTCTGGATAGGCAGTAGCAAAAATGCATCATACAGTAGTTTTAGAAAGTCTAGACCCCTGTTAAAATTTCAAGTTTTTCCGATGTAAAAATATGAGATCACAAAAAAATCATTTAAAAGTTTTTCTGCCATTAATGTGACCCATAACAGGTACATTTCAGTTGAAAAGGCAACAAATCTGTTAATGGGAAAATATAGAAGAATTAAAATGAGCTGGTTCCATAGGTGTGCAGGCACTAAAACTAATACTTTGTTGAAGCACCTTTTGCTTTAATTACAGTGAAGTTCAGCTGCCTTTTTAGTATTTTGCTGACAGTTATCCAGTTGCATCCTACAACAAAAGCCATAGTTCACAGAGAGCAGACAAAGCATCAAAGGGATCTGTATTCTAAGGTATCAGTGTGGAACCACACTGGTGTTACAGAGATCTAGACGTCCCTCAAAAATTGATTGAAAAAACGAGACAAACTGGTCAGGGAGGCTGCCAAGAGGCCTACACTGTAGGAGCTGCAGAAATTTCTGGCAAGTACTGGTTGTGTAGTACGTGTGACAACAATCTCCCGTATTCTCCATATGTCTGGACTATAGGGTAGGGTCACAAGACAGAAGCATTTTCTTATAAAGCAAAACCTCCAGGCTCAGCTGAATTTTGCAAAATAATACATCAGATCTTCCAAAAGCGTGTGGGAGAATATTTTATGGTTTGATGAATTCAGGGTTTAACTTTATGGCTGAAATTCCAAAGGTATGATTGGCACAAAAAACAACACTTCATCACCAGAAGAATACCACACCCACCGTGAAGCAAGGTGGTGGCAGCATCATGCTTTTGGGCAGTTTTCCTTCAGCTAGATCTAGGACTTATGAAATATTCCAAATACCAGTCAGTTTTGGCCCCAAAACCTTCAGATGTCTGCTAGAAAGCTGAAGCTGCAGAGGAATTTAACCTTTCAGCAAGACAGTGACCCCAAGCTTACAGCCAAATCAGCAAAAGTAATTTCCCCCCGGAGATTAATAAAGTGTTCTGATTCAAAAGAATGGCTTCACCAGAAAAAAATTAAAACTTTAGAATGATCCAACCAGAGCCCAGACCTACATCCAATTGAAAATCTGTGGGGTGACCTGAAGAGGGCTGTGCGCAAGAGACAATCTGACAGAATTGGAGCACTTTTGCAAGGAAGAATAGCAGATATTGCCAAGTCAAGATGTGCCATACTGATATACTCCTACCCAAAAAGACTGAATACTGTAATTAAAGCAGAGGTTGCTTCAACAAAGTATTAGTTTTAGGGTGTGCACACTTATGCAAACAGCTTATTGTACTTTTTTTTAAAAATATTTTCCCCCTTAACAGACTTATTTATTTTTCAATTGAATTGTACCAGTTATAGGTCACTTTAAAGGTGGAAAAAGTCTTGAAATTATTTATTGTAGTCTCATTTTTTTAGATCAGACAAACCTGGTATTTTATCTGGGCTGTGTTCACTTTCTATGTCCACTGTGGATCAGTGTCTTCCAGAATCACAAAACTTTATTAATCTCAGGATGGAAATTGTATTAATCAGTAAGGGAGCTGAACAGATTAATTTTGAAAGATAACATTTATGTAGCAATAAATCTATTTTTTTAATTTCAGTACCAAAAGCCGATAATGTTGGACTTTATCAATACTCAGGTCCTGAATAATTTAGCCTCAGGGCCCATTTTGTTTCAGCACCCATCCCTACTCTAACCCCACCTTTATAATTAACTTACCTGCCTTCATATTTCTTCTTTTTTCCCCGCTTATAATGTGAGAAGTGTGGGTAGGTGGACTAGTTCTAAATGAGTGGGGCATAACCATAATTTAAACATTTTTACACATCCTCCCATACTTAATTGACTCTTAACATGTGTCATGTTGGTCTGACCCTCCAGCATTCGCTGCAGAAATGGAATGAACCACCTGAGAGACAGGGTTCCCCACATTGCAGATGGACTGTGCCAGTATGCACACCAGTACAACAACAAGGTCCTTATCTGTAAGGTAAGAAGGTACATTCACAGCCAGGTTATGTGAATTTCCATGCTGCTTGCATGCTCTTGTTTACGCAGATTTTTTTGTTGCATGTCCAGAGGTGCTATGAAGGAGGCAGGGAGGTGATTGTTGTGCCCAAAACATCAGCTTCGACTGACAGCTCTTGGTTTGGACTGGCCAAGTACGCGTGGTCCGGGTAGGTAAACACACACACTGCCACGCATACTCACACTCTTTTCTTTGCCTTCCAGCCAATTATCTCACTTCCACTGTCTGTTGCCATGTTCCCCTCTTGTCTCTGTCAGATATGTGTTGGAGTGTACTAGCTGTGGGGTAATCTACCGCAGCAGACAGTACTGGTTGGGAAACCAGGACCCAGAGAGCAGTGTGGTGCGATCTGAGGTCAAGCATGTCTGGGAGGGGGTGAGTACTACAGTATTGTGGCTTGCCTTCATTGTTGTTTCTTTGTCAGAGCCTTTTACACAGTTTTACCAAAACAGTACAACAGTTTTCATTTCATGAAAATCAAAAGAATTTGTTGGTGGGTAAAAAGAACTTGATGATTTTATGTTTGATTGTTTTTTTTTCTTTTGAAATAAGCACTCAATACTAAAATACTGTTTTAAGTATTTGTTGGAGGGCATTATGCTGAGATAAGTCATTGTAGTTTGTCATCATGTAAAGCATTGTGCTGTCAAGGTTCATTGTCTTAAAAAAAACGGGCACAGCATTTTTCCAGGCTGGCCTCCCAGTTCAGCTTATTAAAGTTTTACTCTGGCCTACTATATTTTTGCTGGCGCAAGGCAAAGTTGATTACTTAATTACAACCGGAATTCCAGAAAAGTTGGGACGTCCTTTAAATTTGAACAAAATGAAAAGTAACAGACTTTCAAATCACATGAGCCACTATTTCATTCACAACAGAACATAACATAACAAATGTTTAAACTGAGAAATATTACAATTTTATGCACAAAATGAGCTCATTTCAAATTTGATTCTTGCTACAGGTCTCAAAATTGTCAGGACAGGGGCATGGTGTAGCATCTCCTCCTCTTTTCAAAACAGTTTAAAGATGTCTGGGCATCGAGGTTATGAGTTTCTGGAGTTTTGGTGTTGGAATTCGGTCCCATTCTTGCCTGATACAGGTTTCTAGCTGCTAAAGAGTTTGTGGTCATCTTTGACGTATTTTGCGTTTAATGATGCGCCAAATGTTCTCTATAGGTGAAAGATCTGGACTGCAGGCAGGCCAATTCAGCACCTGGACTCTTTTCCAACAAAACCATGCTGCAGTATGTGGTTTTGCATTGTCCTGCTGAAATACACAAGGCCTTCCCTGAAATAGATGTTGTCTGGAGGGGAGCATATGTTGCTCTAAAACCTTTATATACCTTTCAGCATTCATAGTTCCTTCCAAAACATGTAAGCTGCCCATACCATATGCACTTATGCACCCCATACCATCAGAGATGCTGGCTTTTGAACTGAACCCTGATAACACGCTGGAAGGTCTCCTTCCTCTTTAGCCCGGAGGACGCAGCATCCGTAATTACCAACAAGAATGTCA
>VUQH01000182.1:1378-26964 GCA_015106775.1 Etroplus canarensis | reverse complement strand
GTGTTGGAACTATACGGTGAAGTGTAATGACCAAATTATATTTGCACTGTCAATAAAATGTAGGGGGAGACAAGTAATGTTGAATTAGAGTGGAAATTCTTTTTTTTATTGTCTACATCTTTCTAATAAACTGTTGAAGAATAACTAATGCTTTTTGTTTTCTTAGAGTTGGAGCTGAGTTTTTACTTGCTAAATATTACTGGAGATCCTGGACAACTGTGTAGCTTTGTGTTCTTCAAGAAAAAGCGTGGTATACAGGGCTGTAGTATAGGTATAAAGTTAATACTATGAAGATATGAAAAAGTTGTTAAAAATACATTTAGAGACATCATGATCAGTGAGTAACAGTATGGCTTCATGGTGATAAAGAACACTGCAGATGCAATGTTTGCTTTGAGAGTGCTGATGGCAAAGTATAGAGAAAGTCAAAAAGCCATAGACTATCTGTGGATCTTGGGAAAGCATATGATAGGGTGCCAAGAGAGGAACTGGTATATGAGGAAGTCAGGAGCGGCAGAGAAATATGTGAGGGTGGTGCAGGACATGTATGAGCAGACAGTGGTAAGGTTTGCAGTAGATGTGACAGATGGGTTCAAGGTGGGGGGTGGGATTACATCAGGCATTAGCTCTGAGCCCCTTCTTGTTTGCAATGGTGATGGACAGGTTGACAGATAAGGTCAAGCAGGAGTCTTAGTGGATGATGTTTGTTGATAACATTGTGCTCTGCAGCGAGAACAGGTGGAACAGAGGCTAGAAATATGAGGTACACACCGGAGAGAAGAGGACTGACAGTAGAAGCAAAATAGATGTGTGTGAATGAGAGAGAGGCAGGCGGAATAGTGAAGATGAAAGGAGTAGAGGGAGTAAAGGTGGATGAGTTTAAATACCTGGCAATAATCCAAAGCAACAGACCGTGGATAAGAGAGTGCAGGCAGGATGAAGTGGGTGGAGACCTTGGACAAGGGCGTTTCCATGATTTTTTTGTATGGGGTGGCACAGAGGGTCTGCCAGCCACTCAAGGGGGCTTGTGGGAAACCAGATAATTTGATCAAATATAGAAATGAAATAAAGGCACTTGGAATCTATATGCATTTATAATGATTTTGATGTGCACAGACCTGCTGCCTCCATAAACATGCAGTAGGAAATAAAGCTGCCCTGTAATATAGCAACCACAGTGAAGCACAAGATTTAATGGAAGTTAGAGGAGCTAATTGTACAAGTAAATGACAGTGTAATACACATCCTTTGCAGTTTGCTAAGTAAAGGAATTGGGGAACCAAACCACTGTGAGTTGCTTTGCATGTATTAACATTATTTAACTTTAACATACTTATACACAAATCAGGCATAACATTATGACCACCTGCCTAATGTCATGCCTTTTGCTGCCAAAACAGCCCTGGCCAATCAAGGAATGGATTCCATCAGTTCACCACTGCTCCTTCCTTAGACCATTTTTGATAGCTACTGACCACTGCAGACCAGGAACACCCTACAAGAGCTGCCGTTTTGGAGATGCTCTGACCCAGCCATCTAGCCATCACAATTTGGCCCTTGACAAACTCACTCAAATCCTAACGCCTGCCCATTTTTCCTGCTTCTAACACATCAACTTTGATAACAAACTGTTCACTTGTTGCCTAATACATTCCACCCACTAACGGGTGCCAGATATTCAGTGATATGCACTTGAAATGTCAGTGGTCATAAAGTTATGCCTGTTCGATGTATATTTACAGTGAAGAGGACAAAACTGTTTTTAACAGGAAAATAGGAGCCAGACATCCTTATCTCCCCTATAATTTCTCTCCATGGTTGCACTGATATGACAAAACAATTCTGGAGGTGGGGGGGTCTACTTCCAGCCCCCACCTTTTGGACCCCCACTCACGTTCAAGGGTGATTTATGACGCAAGGGCAAAAGCATGAAGAAAGAGCAGGTTTACACAATGGTAGTGAGACCTGCTGTGATGTATGGTTTGGAAAAAGACAGAAGGCAGAGCTGGAGGTGGCAGAGTTGAAGATGCTGAGATTTTTGCTGAGAGTGACCAGGATGTACAGAGTTAAACATGAGTACATCAGAGACAGACAGCTCAGGTTGAGCGGATCGGAGATGAAGTCAGAGAGGCAAAGGTGGGATGGTTTGGGCATGTGCTGGGGAGGGATAATGGATATATTGGACAAAAGCTGTTAAAGATGGAGCTGCCAGGCAGGAGAAGAGGAAGACTACAGAGAAGGTTCAGGGGTGTAGTGAAGGAGGACATGCAGAGGGTTGGTGAGACACAAGAGGGTGCAAGGGATAGGGTCAGATGACCCCTAATGGGAGCAGCTGAGGGAAGAAGAAGAAGAACACGACTGTTGCCAGTGTTATTAAAAACAAATGAGAACAGGCATCTGAAAAGCAGAAATTATGACAACAGCTTCGTAGGACTGCATTATATTAAACAGCTGAGGTAATAAAATGGCTACTGGGTGTGTGATGCACTGCATATTTGTACGATTGCAAAGAACAGCAGCTGTATTGCACTGATATCTGAACACCAGAGAAATATTGTAAAAGACCTTTAGGGGGCATCAGTGGATTCTGTTGGGATCAGCCGGCATGGGATACACCTCATGAAATCATTTTAAGGTACAAAACCGACGCGCATCATGTACCTTAAATTGAAGTATTTGTACTCGAGTACGATTTAGGGTTTGTGTAACTTTTACACCTGCGTTTTCGGCGCTAAGACCCAGAAGCCTTCAGGCTCCTCGGCCCAGAATATTAGCATACTTCCTCTTCAGGCCTAAATTTCTCACTGACTGTCATTCAGCAGAAGGTGACGGTAATATGCAACATTAGTTTCCTGTTTTCACCCTAAGCGCATTAAAATAAAAGCGTGGATTTCATATACAGAGAGGCACGAAGTGAAGTGAAATCTGTGGCAGAGTTCTGCAACAGCAAAGGCTGTGGTAGAAATAAAACTCAAAGAGGATAAAAGCGTTGTGAAAAACTTATTTTGTGGCAAGAATAGTTTTTCTAATTAATTTAAATGTATTTAAGGCTTAAAGAGCTACACAAAAACGTGTGTACACAGTATGAACAATGTACAGAGTAAATACATGTATAATAAACCTACCATGCTAGAAAAATGACTAAACAAGTCTGAATATGAAAAATATGACTGTGAAATAATAGTAATTTACAATAATAAACAGTATATAAAACTTTTACATTATACAGACTTTTTATTTATCTTTTTTTGTATATCGTGTATATTTCTGTATATAACTGCTGGGTTTTATATTTTCTATCTCACTGTTTTATATATTTTCTGTTTTACTTAAATCTTAATTTACTTTTTTTTTACATGCTACACCGAGACCTAAGAATCAGTATTTCTTTCATCCTGTAATGGGTTGAATGACAAATAAAAAAGTCTGAGTCTGACAAGCTGCAATTTGGTAGAGAGCAGGGGCGATTCTAAGACCCGACATTTAGGGGGCCTCAGCCCCCAATCAGTGCGGCACATACATTGCCTTGTGATTAGTAAAGTCAGAAAACAATAACACTTAATAAATTGCTTTAAGAAAATTAATAATTATTAAAATAATAATATAGAAAATGCTGCTTGCAAATGTATTCATCACTTTTTTCTCCTTAAGTTAAATAGACATTACAACATTACCTTCAAAGCGACCTACTTAGTTGGATGATCTGTTGTAATGTTTAAGAATAAGTCAGAATAATTAATAACAGATTTCAATATAATACACCTGTTTTAGTATGGAGTGTCCTTGTCGTGTAATGTTTTACAAGTGAAAGGTCCCTGGATCAATTCCAGGTAGGGACACAAGCCCCTGTAACCATGGAGTGTTGTGTCAGAAAAGGCATGTGGTGTAAAATCTATGCCAAATTACCAATGCTGATCAATCCACTGTAGTGGCCCCTTGGGGGGAAATACAAAGTGGGCCCTTCATAAAACCTGAGGCAAAGGCTCAAGTGTAATGGGCTGAATTTTCCATAATAAGTTAAATATCAATTTATTGCAAAGCAGATATGGGAAGAAACGTGCACAATATTGTTTCAGTCTCTTAGCCACATAGGGGCAGTCCACCAAATCATCGAGCAAGTCTTATTTTTCAGTTCAGACACTGGCAAATCAAATTGCACTTCCATGATAAGAAACTGGCAAGAGATTTTCTTTTATGTTTATGTTTTTGAGTTCATAAAAGAATTTTATTGTGCAACCATTAAGTCAGGAAACCAGGTAGGCTACTCCTGAGTGAGTGAGTCTGTCACTTCAGTGTAGAGGCAGACACCGTCTTCAGGCCATGCTGCGAATGAGTTCTGTCATGAAGTCTGTACAACTGGACAGAGCTCAATGCTGATTTGTCAGTGTTCACTATATTGTATAATAGTATCAAAAATGATAATAAATATATTATTACTATGACTATTCCTATTGTGAATTTAAAGGGTGCTAACATGAAATTTAGGGGTGCTTGAGCACCCATAAAAACTTGCCAATGGTAGAGAGCAAGTGAAGACAAGATGTGCAAGTTAATAACTGTTCAATAAGTGCCTGAAGAGTTTCAAGGTGAATGGGGAGTGGCAAAACTTCTAGAACAGAAGTGTCCAAACTTTTTTCAAAGAGTGCCAAATTTATGAATGGGGAAAATGCCATAGGACCAACAGTCCCTCCTGACATTTTTTTCAAATTCAAATTTTCTCCACTATTTTCAGGACAAAGTCTTTGATTAACTCAGCCTCTGTAAAAGGGTTGCCATGTTTAACATGGCACTTCATAGCTTGCTTTGGTGCTGTTTTCATTTGAATCAGTGTGAACAAGATAAGATAAGACTTTATTTATCCCACGAATGGGAAATTTAGTCGTTACAGTAGCAAAAGACACATATAGCTAAAAATATAAAATGTGACGTATTGACAAGAAATAAAATAATACCAAATATAAAAATGCACAATAGACACAATCTATATAGTATAACAGTGATGTACATACATACATACTGAACAACTGCTATTGTGAGGCCTGGCCATCTTTAGGTTGCTTTTCTTTTTAGCACGCTCTTTTGTTTAATAGTGTCCCATTACACTGAACTCCTTATGCACAACAATACTCTCTTGGAAATTTAGGCAAATACAATTGTTTCAGTTTTCAGTGAAAACATATTGCAGTTCCCATCTCTTCTGAAAGCAGTGCTCTTACTATCAACTTTTCTCTTTTTTAAAGCTACCAAGTGGCAGAAATTATCCAGGACCTTGTAACATAGATCACATGTTGCTGCTACCATAAAATGAAAAGAGAAATTGTATTTTGAACTTGTACAATTTATTAATTGTGTTTACAGGGCTGGTAGGCCATTAATAAATACTTTTAAGACGGGAGCCAGGGGCCCTAGAAAATCTGACCCCGGGCCGCCATTGGCCCCCGGGCCAGACTTTGGACATGTCTGCTCTGCAAAGACTTTGGCTAGAAAACATTGATAATAATAATTCAAATTAAACTATGAAGTTTCTAAAGTGCTGTTCACATTCTGAGGCAACTTTGAATTTAAAGCAATAGAATTATAAAACTGTCAGGGGCCACTCTTCACAATAAAGCAGAATCACTTTTTATGTTTTAAGTACATTTATGTTTATGAGACAAAAGAAAGTGAATATTTAAAAAAGCATAACCATGTATCATAATAAACATCAAACATTAAAAATCCCTCATAAAACCCATACACACAGAGAATTACTAAAACAGAGGCAACTACTGACAACAGAGACTTACTGTGACACGATTTCAGATATGTTTGATCACCCACTAACCAGTGTTTTATAGATTTAGAGAAGGGCGATTCTTTGACTTGCAGAAGCAAAAAGTGATGTAGTCGTTATTATTGCTTAATAATAATAAGTTAATGTTTGTTTTTTAATCATTTTGTTTACTGTTATTTAATTCTTTTGTTTATTTGATTCCTGTGAAATGTGGTGACTAAATCTAACCGGATGCGTGCGTAGTTATTGCTGTAACGTTTGCACTCTGTTCGCTCTGTTCTGTGATCATGGCTGCACCGGACCACACCAGCCATGTTTGCTAATTTAAAACCCAAAGGTTAGGGAATAGTTGTTTATTATTTATCGCCGTGCCATCTTCACCCGCACATCCGTTAAGAAGAAGGTTTAGAGATATCTGCGTCTTCGGAACCCGAGGACTGAAAGGTTGGAGGCGCTTTTAAAGAGATATCGGGGAAAGTTTTGACGGTGGAAGTGTGGGAGGATCGTGATGCTCTGTGAAAATTGTCTGTGCTCGCAGCGTAAACAATGTAACTTCATCTGGCCGCTAGCTAACATTAGCGTGTGAACAAAAGGGGAGCAGGCGTCCGTCTGTTGGCCGGCGAGTCCGATGAGGCTGGTAATGTTAGTCACTACAAACACACCGGTGGATATTTATGTCATACGCGGAGCTCTCAGCCGCTGATGGGCATCATGGATCCAACCCAGCGTGGTTACGGTACCTGCTACCTGGCTAACATCGCAGCACTGACTCTGGATAAGGATGCTATTAAGTTAGCTACGCAGCTAGCGTGTGCTAGCTGGGTTCTTTTGTGATGATTTGGCTAAATAACCTTGGGACCGGAGCGGGGGGTGTTTCCCCCTGATTTATCACGTTAAAGTAAAGTTTGACTAGCTTCGTGAAGAGTTGAACTCGCATCTAACAGTATGGGTTGTTAGCACAGTTGGCTCGCAGCGGCTTTAATGGGGATTGTTCGTCTGAGAGCGCAGCTAGCGCACCGAGCTAACGCAACGGCCTTGCTGAATTAGGAAATCAAGTATCCTGGAGGGCTACTTATGCATTGCGACGGCAGGGAACTGGCGTGGAAAACAATTCTTCAGGCCTCACGGTGTAGAAAATATCATCGCCCCATTGTTATTCGGCCGAGCCCGCCGGGTCTTGTTAAGTGTTTGTGTCTGGGCCGTACATTTATCATTCGCGTTAGCAGCACCAGCAGCAGCAGCGCCTCATCAGCGGTAATGACGAGCGTCTATCGTTAATATTCCGCTTGTCCATTACACTCGCTAGGGCCTGGCATCTGCTGTTGCTGGCTGCGACATTTTGACGGTTGTTGTTGGAGCGAAATGGTGCTGCCTGTCACAAGCCGCAGCTGCCAAAATCACCGAGAATAGACATTTCGTGGAGGAAATGGCACGCATTACGTAGCGTCGACTGCCTTCAAAACTGCACGAAAATACACGAGAATGAATTAAATAATGCCTTTATGAGCCATTTGGCGAGGCAGATCCTCACACGTTTAACCCGCACTCAGCTGCTGCACCACTTCCATACGTTTTACTGGAGGTTAACGTTTTTTAAAAAAGTAGACGTTATGGCTGTGTTTAATTATTTATTTATGTGTTATTGCTCTTTTTTTCAGATGGACTCAAATAATCATTTCAACTATGGCACCCACTCCTCAGCAAACTCAGGACTGAAACTCTCCTCAGGGGATTCTCTTTATACTAACGGGTCCTCCATGAGTTTTCCTCAGCAGGGGAAGAGTGAGTATTTTTTGCACAGTATGAGAATAAAACGAGCCCTCATTCAGCCAGAGGCCAGTACTGTGAAGTAGGATTAGAAGGATGGTCATTTCGGGGTAGAGCCTGGGTTTTCAGTGTTGCAAAGGTGGTTCATTTCTTACCACGGTACGTCCCCACAGTAACTTATGCTGCAGACCTAATCCACTTTAGAGCAGCCATTGTTTGAAATGAGAGATCAACAGGTATGAAATCACCACCTACGTTGCGATGAATTGTCTGGAAAACGGTCTTTAAATTCCTGGTAAAGCCTCAGTGCGCAGGTAGCAGGAAGGTGTATAGGTTTTGTAAACTGTCTAAAGTTTTTGGCTTTCTCTGATGAGCATCAATTGAGAAACTTTTTTAGGAGTTACTTTATTCCTTCTTTTTGCTGTTTGGTAGAGAGGACAGTTCAGGTTGAGAGGGTTTGGCTATGTACAGAGGAGGGATAGTGGATATAAAGGACAAAACATGTTGAAGGTGGAGGTGCTAGGCAGGAGGAAAAGAGGAAGACCACAGAGAAGACACATGGTTGTAGTGAAGGAGGACATGCAGAGGGTGTGTGTGACAGAAGAGTATTCAAGGGTGAGATGGAGACAGATGATCCACTACAGTGACCCCCTAGGGGTAGCAGCTGAAAGAAGAAGTAGTACAAGCAAGTTTTAAACAAGTGTATTGTTTTATAAAATGTAATATATTGATATTATCCTGAAACTGAGTACCTAAGCCATTCATTTTTGTGTATTTGTTTGTTTTTGTTTACATGTTCTGAGTGTTTAACACCACCAGGGCTGCAGCTGAAGAAATAAAAATAAATATTTCTTATTTGTTTCCAAATATTAATTTAATCTAATATACATTAATCTGTAAGATTCTCTACTGTTTTAATGATAGAACTATAATACTGATAAGTTTACATAGTTGGTATTTTTGCCCAGCTTCAAATAGGCTAAACATCATAAATATAGAACCACCTTACCAGCTTTACTGGAAAAGGTACTTAAAGCTCAAACAATCATATAGCACTAGTAATACTATACTTTCACTCCCACACAGGCTCACACTCTGCTGCTTTCAGCCTGTGTTGTGTATTTTTACCTCTCCATACTTTTCTAATATTATTGATTTATCTTATTTTTAAAATCAGTCACTCTGCTGTCAGTAGACTGATTTGTGATTATGGTTGCTCACATGCTGCCAACCCCATCCCCTTCATGTGCAAGTGGTTATAGCTAGATTGGAAAGTCCTGGGTTGACTTATCAGGTTGATAACCACTTAGTCTGATTGGCTGAAGTTAAGCCAGATAAGGGAAGGCTTTCTTGAGTATGTAAAACTTGCTTCATAGTACAGGTCCCAGATCTCACGACCTCAACAACAATTTTTTTTTTTATCAGCGCAGGCTATTTTGACTTGTATTTGTATCTAACAGATATGAATGGCGAAATGAATGTGAATGGCGTCACTACTGTACTCGGATCCAGTGTGCCTGGTTCCCACCCACCATCTGCTCCTTACCCACACATGAGCAACCACCACCAGAGCAGCGTGGGCTATGACTACTTGTGGGGAGGGCACCCTCAGTATGGACCAGGCATAGGCACCTCTCCTGGGCACGGGATGCATCAGAAGCAGTCTACACCTAGCATGGTTCAGCCTCAGTCACAGCACCACTTCCCAGGTCATGGACAATACCAGCTGAATGGGGGTATTGAAGGCTCCCATCAGCCCCCTGTGGCGGGGCCATCGAACATGCCTCTTACCGGGAATCAGTATTGGAACAGGAGTAATCCTGGCCAACAGCAGATAAGTTATAATTCCCATGGCATGTATGGGACCTACCAGAGTCAAGCACATCCTGGGATTACACCGCCACAGCATCACCAGCAGCAGTCCTTACAGGCTACCCCCCATCAAGCATCACAACAGCACCTCCACTCCTCTCACCCACATCATCGCCATCAGCAGCACCAGCAACCACAGCATTATGGCATGATGCCTAATGGGATGCCGTACTACCAGCATCAGCCCCAACACCCATCCCTGTCATCACCCCAGCAGCAGCAGCAGCCACCACAGCAAACTCAGCCCCAAGGCCAGACTCAGATGATGCCCCCAGCTGCTCAGAATTTCACTCCTCCACGTGGCAGCCCGCAGCACCACAGCTTGGGCAGAGGGAGCACCGGTAGCCCTCTCCCTGTGGGGATGTCCTCAGCACCAATGATGTCACCATCAGCCATGCAGGATACTGGATCACCCAAGGGTCACAGCAGGGAACGGAGCCCCCACTCTAGTAATGTGGGGATGTCCTCTCCAATGCAAGGTGATGTCCCTCACATACAATTCTTTAGTTTATATAAAATGTAAATAATAATACCATTGTACCTGGAATTAGTTAGTTCTACATTTTTGGTACCAGTATTGCTTTGATTTCCTCATTAATTAAAACTGTTCTTTATATAGTCCATTTCCTCATTTTAGCGTCAGTTTAATTTCTCTTTGCCTTCTTTTGTTTCACTTGGTGACAGCTGGTAATCAAGGTAAAATGTGGCACTCCCACTGTTGTTTTCAAGTTTCATATATTTGTGTAAAACAAAATTGTTAAGTCTTTAACAGCTGAAAGCTTGCAACTTAACAGGGCACATTTTCTTGCTTTTGAGGTTGAGTGACTATTATTTATTAGAGATGACTTGAATAATTGATTACTTGGCCAACAGAAACATCTGCTGTTTCCTGCTTATATTTCTTTATTCTTTTGTGTTTTTTTTTCAGTAATCAGAGAACCAAATATCTTTTCTTTATTCTTGGAAAATGTGATGAACTTTACACTCTGCTACAGGCAGAATAATAAAAACAATATTCAGAATTGTAATTTAGAATAAAAGAAGAGCGTCAGGCATTGGGTCACTGTCATCAACATTTCTTATTTATGGGACAGTGTCATTATTTAGGCAGCAGGGGTCACTGTTTGACCGTGTGCTGCACTAGTTGTAGCAATGCTTCATTAAGAACACCTACTGTCTGGTTAAAATATCATTAAGGTGATCAATCCGCTGTGGCAACCCCTTGGGGAAATTACAACTGAGCAGCCAAAGGTATAGAAGTTGATCAAAATGGTATAACTTTTTAGGTTTACAGCATCAGTTTTCATCATGAGAATGATCATCATGTGTTTCAGAGTCCAACAGCCCCACAGTTTATCATCATATTGACAGCTTTGTTGTCACTTTTGTTGTAGGGCATACAAGGGAAGCTGTCAGGGAGGCAGACACAAGCTACAACGGCAGTGATAGATCACCTGTTGCTCAGAGGCTACCCAAGCCTGACAGTCACCAACCCAAACCTCCTGCTGGTCATGTGGGTCATCCAAGTGATTATCGTCAGCATTCTGAACAGCCAGCAGCTCAGCACCCAGAATTGTCTTCCCCTGTCCGAGATCCAGCCGTTAACCCAGGTTCCCATTCTCAGCTCTCTGCAGCTACATCAAATGCATCTGTTTCTCAGACCAAGGCCTCAACACCACCTCAGGTGTCTGTAGCTCCTGCTTTCCCTGGATCTCCTACATCTGCACCTGGACCCACTGTAGTTTCAACCCCTGATGTAGAATCTACTCCACCACAAACTGCAACACCTTCCAGTGTGTCCTTTGTTCTATCTCCAGCTGCTTCACCCAGACTTTCTTCCTCTCCCCTAATGGTGCAAGGCCTCAGGCCTCCCCCTTCTACTGATATGTCTCCTGCAGGATTCAAACATCTGTCAGTGGGATCCTCTTCCTCCTCGCCCCTTCCTGTGTCACCTTCAAATTTGTCCACATCTCTTGCTTCAACTGGTAATTTTTCTAGACTTGCGGCAGTTTCTTCAGGGCCTTCAATTTCTTCTTCATCAGAGTCGCCAGTTCACCAAAAGCCTCCTGCAGCTTCTGGACCTCAAATAACACAGTCTCCTCCTGCTGTAGTGTCTGTGTCTTCTTATTCTACACCAAACTCATTGCTTGAAATGCAGATGGTTCAAGAGTCCAAGTCACTTTTGATGCCCCCACACTTCTCTGATAAATCTGGAGGCCAGCATGAAAAGCCTGGACCACCAAAATTAATTTCTGACACTTTATCTGCAGGTGTAAATTCTTCACCTCCCAGTTTGGCTCCGTCTCAGATGTCATTATCTGGACCTTCAACCTTAACATCACCCACCACTTTCTCATCAACATCTGCATCCACTTCATCAGTGTCAAAAACTCCTTCAGTTGGTAGTAAACTTTGTGAACCAGCATCTACACAACCGTGTCACAAAAACACTCCTCAAGCTGTTGACTCTGGTCTTTCCATTGCTTCTGCAGCATCATTACCACCAAGGGGCATTAATTTGCCCTCCCTCACAGACCATGTAAGTCCTACAGTGCAATCTGTGGCTACCCTACCTCTTCTAACCACTCAAGCCTCCAGGACTGCACCCTTGCCCAACCCTCCTGCCTTGGTGTCTGTGCCTCCTGTAACGGGTACGTCTTCTGGAACGGTCCAAAGTTCTGACTCTGAGCAGCATCCTCCTAACACCACTTCTTCTTGTGTGCTAAGGCAGTCACCTCCCAAGTCTGAGCGCCATGGCCATAGTGAAGATAGGAAAGCATTGACTAACAAAAGAAATGAAACAATGGAACACCTCCCTCAGCTTGATTCAGGCCCAGTAAGGATGTCACAGGTGGAAGCAACTGAGACTCATAAATCTGAAATTCACCCAGCCAAATCCCTGGCTGATCTCCCTGGGAAATCTTTCCAAACCACAGTTGTTCCTGATCAAAAGCCCAAGAATTGGCAAACTGATTTTGAAAAACACAACATGCCAAGCAATGTCACCTGGGTGGCAGAGGACTGCACAGTGGAGCTCGCTCCATCCAGAAAGTCTCCACCACTCTACAGCACAAGTTTTGCTAACTCTTCTCATCGGAACTCTCAATATGATGGCTCTGTCTTAGAAAAGACCTCTCTTTTAGGTGGTGATAGCTCATGTGTAGATGACTTGACTCATTTTGGCAACAGCTTTCACCTGAGAAAGGGCACTTCTCAGTTTGACAGCACTTCTCATGCTGAAGAGGAACCACTGAGTACATTTGACACCTCTGCAGATAGCAGCTTTTCTGTAGAAGACTCCAGAGACAACACCTTAGACTCCACTAGGGAAAGGGAAACCTCAGAAACAGAAGATACCAGGAACAGTTGCGAGATTACAGGAGAATCAATTCTGGAGTCTTCTCTAAACAACACTTCTCATACTGAAGAGCCTCCTGTTGATTCAAGTGATGTGTCCAACTCACACTCTTTTGTGTCATCTCAGCCTGGCCATCAAGGTAATTTTTTTTTAGTTTTTGATCATTAATACTAGTATGGCATCTTTTGACAAGCAGCATTTATTACTTTGAACAATAGAGTACATTACTCTGTATTAAAGTCATTTTACTTCAGGAGCTGTATTTTTAACACCAGTTACTTAGTCTTAAATTTTGCCAACACAGTTCATTGTTATTCATCCTCAGGACCTGAAGCAGAGTGGGAGCTCAGAGGACATGATACGCCAGACTCAGCTGCACACCTTAAGATCAAAACTAATGACACAGTGACATCGCCGAGTTTCAAGATGAGAGATGAGAACTTCACTTTCAGTACCCCAGCACAGAGTCCTGTTGTACACCCCCCCCAACCAGTAACTGGTCAGACTTTATCAGCTGCTGGAGGACATCTGAAAACCCCAGGGAAACCACGCAAACCTCGAACCCCAAAGGCAATATGGATTAAAACCACAGGTAGTTCACATTTTGATTTCAACTGAATGCTGCTGAAAATGAACATCAGATTTACATTAAAATATTTTTTTCACTTTTGTGTTAAGTTCCAGAGGAGGCCCAGCTGAAGCCTCGGGGCCGAACCCCTAAGGTGGAGATGATGAAGTTTAATGAACAGGGAGGTACTAGAGAGGAGCCAGCTAAGGGCAGAAAGAGGAAGAAATCTCTTAAGGTTGATGTTCAAGAAACATCAGGTGTATCTGGGGAGGCTGGGGCTTCCACACAAGAGGTTGATCCAATAACAGCCACAATCGATGCTGTTCTGGCCAATACTTCATCTATCAGCACAGCAGTCGACAAACCCAAGAAGATGAAAAGGGTCAAGAAACAAGACCAAGAGGGGCATGTGGTGAAAGCACAGAAACTAGATGGCGAAATGACTCCTGATGATGTCGATGAAAATGATGACAGCTCCACTGCAGGTAATAAAGAAGTTTAAAGGCGTTTTGTTGAAAGGCGGGGTCACTTTTTAAGAGTTTGATGGTAAACCTGGTTATGTGTGGTTTCTTGTAACAGGTGAATCAAGCAGACGAAGGGTTGCAACAGAGGAGCAGGTCCAGTTCCCTCTGCTGCATGGGTAATTATTCATTTCACGGTTTAGTGAGGTATTAAATAACAAACTGTCAAGACAACACTAAGTTATAGACTTGACTGTTTGGATTTGGTCAGTGCAACCAAAAGTGCCATTTGCCATTGAATGTGGGCTTTACTTCACTGAATTTGCACTGTTGTCATTCGTTTACCAAATGGCAGTAAAAATAAAATTTTTGCTCAAGATGTAAAAACTGATGTCAAGCTAATACAAAAACTTTTTCACAACACTAAATTTCTTCGTGAATTTTAATCCAAAGTCAGTAGGGTTTGAGATCAAAAATGGTGACTGTTATTAGTGTGTTGAGCTATATCTAATGAACAGTAGTGTCCATAGTGTGGATGATGTCCACCAATGAAACATTATGACAAAAAATGGACTCCATAGCACAAGTAAATAAATGAAATCAAACATATGTCTGGTACTTTTTAATATGAGAAATTCACTGTGAGTTTTGTTCTTTTAATTGAATGTGTTGACAATTGTAAAAATGTATCCTTTAAACTCCAACTGTTCAGGAAAAGCTTTTCCGAGATTGTAATGACAAACTCTCTTGACTGTAGATGGAAAAGGGAGATTCGTGTGAGGAAAATGGATAACCGGATGAAGGGTGAAACATGGTACTACACTCCTTGTGGAAGGAGGATGAAGCAGTTTCCAGAAATCGTCAAGGTGAATTTTCCTGAACTTAAAAGGTTCTTTTAAATTCTTGAACTCATGGTCTCATATTTATTTAAAGCTAATGTTTTTCTCTCCCTCTTGTACTGCCATGTTGTTATTGTGTTGCCCAGTATTTGAAGAGACACACAGACAGTGTGGTCACCCGAGAACACTTTAGTTTCAGCCCACGTATGCCTGTTGGAGACTTCTATGAAGAGAGAGAAACTCCAGAGGTGTGTGTTTTGGGTTTTTTTTTTTGGTTACATTTTGACTATTAAGAATAAATTAAAATCATTAACAAAAGTTTTCACAATTAAACTCCTGGTATTACAGCTGTGTCAAAATTATGTATTAAACATTTTTGGAAAGCTGGCATTCTCTGAAATGTCCTGCAGGGAATGAAGTGGGTACTTTTGGCTAATGAAGAAGTTCCCTCTATGATCATGGCCATCACTGGTCGGCGTGGTCGACCTCCAAACCCTGATAAAGAAAAACCTCGCAGGGTTCGTGGGCTGAAGGGAGGACCGGCCCGTCGTCCTGGGAGACCTCCCAAACCCAAGATGATTGATTTCCTTAGCAAAGTTGATGCCAAGCTGCTGAAGCGACTTGAGGCCAAGGGTGAGTGCAGGAGCCTGGTGTAATGGGATGTTGTTTGTTATGGCCAAGCATTGAGTAATTTCTTACATTATTTCTGAGACCTAATGACTTTGCTTATTATGAAACCTCAACCTGTCTGCTGTGGCTAATTCTTTGTATAATCTTTTGAAAATAGAAGCCCTGACGGAAGAGGAAAAGGAGAAACTAGCAAAAATCAAAAAGAAAATGAAGAAAAAGGTGTGTAGTGTAGACTTGACGTAAGGTTGATCTGTTGTGCTAGTCATATCTCAGCTTAATTTTTGTTGGTGCTGTTTATTTTTTAGGCAAGAATGAAGAGACGCGAGGATGCCAAGATTAAGAAAATGAAAGAGGAAAAAAAGAGAGCCAAGGTAAAGGGGGGAAACCTCCTCAGTGTCCACAGTGCCATGTCTTATCACTTCTACCTGTTCATTCTTTTTTGCTTTATTTTTTAGCTTGAGCAAGAGGCTCAACACCTAGAAGTGAAGGCTGAACCAACTGACCTAACAACCCCACAGGTTACACAGATAGAGTCAGAATCTGCTGCAGATTCCAAGAAGCCTGGCCGCAGGAGGTCAGTCAAGGTTGAGGCCACTCCACCAATACAGCAGACAGACACGGACAGGATAGCCCAGGGTAAGAGGGTACTGGGTGCTCGGAGTAAAGCCAAGGCCCTGGCTAAAGCTCAGGCTGAGGCAGAGGCTGCAGCTCAGGCTGTTCTGGCAGCTAAGAGGGCAGCAGAGCGGAGAGCACAGGCGCAACAACGTCTGGAGGAGCGGAGGAGGCAGCAGTTGATCGCTGAAGAGTTGAAGAAGCCCACAGAGGATATGTGTCTCACTGACCACAAAGTGAGTTGTAATTTAAACCCAATTAATTTATCTTCTGTGTCAAAACTGTCATTCTAGTTGTCACAGTCATCACTTTTGAACTTCATTTCCACCAGCCCCTGCCAGAGCTGTCCCGTATTCCTGGTGTGGTTCTGTCAGGAACAGCTTTTGCACACTGTTTGGCTGTGGTAGAGTTCCTACACGGTTATGGTAAGGTGATCGGTCTCAATATACCCAAGGACATCCCCAGCCTTGCTACCTTGCAGGAAGGCCTCCTGGGCCTGGGTGACAGCCACGGAGAGCTGCAAGATCTACTGATAAAGCTGGTGGAGGCTGCACTGCATGATCCAGGTCTACCGTCGTACTATCAGGTGTGTGGGATATACTGTGAACATTCTGCTTATTAATACAAATCATTAAATGATATTAAACAAATTATTCTGTTTTTCCTTTATTTGTCTAATTCCCAAATTTCCAGTCAGTAAAGATCCTTGGTGAAAAACTAGTTGAGTTGGAACTGACCCGCAGCACGGTTTCAGAAGTACTTCGCATCTTTTTGGAGTCTCATGGTTATGAGACAGAAGTGTGCAACACACTGAGAACCAAACCATTTCATGCCCTGCCCCCTGACACCAAGGCAGCAATCCTAGGTTTCCTCGTGGAAGAGCTAAACAGCAGCAACATTGTGACTAAGTATGACAAAGAAGATTCTTCATACCAATACTACTTCATGGGAAAGTTTTTCTCAAACATCTGTCTTACTTTATGTGTGTTTTAATTTCAGTGACATTGACAACACAGTGGAAAATATGACAACCTACAGGAAAAACAAGTGGATAATTGAGGGGAAACTCCGGAAGTAAGATTGTTTGTTTTTTTTTTAAATGCAGAACAACTAATTTGATTTCACAGTTCTGCTGCCTATTAAGGCATTATTACATGTTGATCTTGATTGTCTTTCCCCTGCCAGACTGAAGGCGGTGCTAGCACGTCGTACAGGACGCTCAGAGGAAGAGCTGTGTTTTGAGGAGAGGAGGCGTAGTGCTAGAGTAGCTGAGGAGGAGAACCTCAGCCTGGAGGAGAATGGCGCAATCCTTGAGCGAGGAAACCGCCGTGCACGCAAAGAAGAGCCCAAACTCAGTGATGTGTGTATCACCTTTACAGTTTCTAATTGCATCATGTCCATGCCTGTCTCTCAAATTAATTTCAACTCCTTTTTTCTACAGAGTGAGAGCCCTACCAATGCTAGCATTCCAGAGCTTGAAAGGCAGATAGATAAGCTAACCAAGGTAAGCCTGATACTACACAGGCACAGTTCTGTATACATTTATTTAACTTAGTATTAAATATTCCTTTGCCCTTAAACCTCTTCAGCGCCAAGCGTTTTTCCGTAAAAAGCTGCTACAGTCATCTCATTCCATGCGGTCCGTGTTGCTGGGCCAGGACCGTTACCGGCGCAGGTACTTGGCCCTACCTCACCTCGGAGGAGTTCTTGTGGAGGGTCCTGAAGAGCTGCTGAGTGAGTCTCAGAGTAAATCAGAATTTGTGCAAACTCTTGACTTGTTCATCTTTACATTGGCTCATCCTTACTCTTTTGTCTTTCAGCCTCAGCGGAAGTCCTTATAGCAGAGGTGCCTGTCACCTTTCTTAAAAAGGAGCCCAAAAAGGAGCCCAAAGTCGAGGAAACTCCCATGCCAACCACTCCACCTCCTACTCTACCTTCTTCTCCATCTTCTGCCACCCCAGGCCAGGCTCAGACCTTCTCTCCAGAGGAGGACCCCCTCCCTGGCACTGCATCCCTCATGAGCAGGCCAAGAGGACGTGGACGTCCCCGAAAAATTAAACCTGAAGTTGAGCTTCACCTCCGCACAGCAAAAATCCGCCGCCGGCGTAGAAGTAGTGCCAGATCTCGGGGTGAAGAAGGGCCAGGATCACCAAACAGTGGCATACAAGACCTCACGCAAGCGGCTTTCCAGAGCTGGCTCAGCCAGTCACAGGAAACTGTGATGAATGGCACATGCTCATCAGCAGGGGAAGCTCCAGAAGGTAATCGACCAGAGGAGAGTGTTAAGGAGATGGCAGAAAAGCAAGGACAGTGGTTCAACCTGCTCCCCAAACAACCGTGTGATGATAACTCTCTGACTGAGCCCCAGGTGCCCACCTCACCCAGCTCACCACCAAAACTCCTCCCCCAGATCCCCAGTGCTCTGCCAGCACTTGCTGCTCCATTTCTGCAGGTTTGCCACCAGAATAATAACAATAAATACATGGGAAGATGTTGGAATAATGCACTGACTCTGTATGATGTGAAAATAACTAATCTCTTCCTCCTCCTCAGCCGGATCCGCTCTTACCTATCCTACCTCCTGCTGACCCTGTGACTCTAGCAACACCACAGGACGCTGTCATTACAGATCCTGCCTGCGCTGTCCCTGCTGGGTCTCCACCAGCAAACCCTCAGCTTCTTCCAGCTCCCAATCCCCCAGCTCCAACCACTCCTGCCACACCAGCCAGGCCAGGTCGCAGGCGAAGGAGAGGCAGCAGAGGCAGTAGTCCTGCCCGCAGGGGGCCTCGTGGAGCTGCAGCCAAACGTCGTGGCCGCCCACCACAGTCAGTTTTCCAGGAGCTTGAGCAGCAGTACTTCACACAGCTGGTGGTCAAACCTATACCAGCTTGTAAGTACTGAGACTTATCTGTTTGACTTTAAATAGAGTGGAATGCACTGAACATTTTGAGAACAATGCAGTGAAGCTGAAACTGACCAGAACTTCAACTTCCATTTAAGACTAAATCAGAGTTTTTAATCAATCTTTTAAGTTTAGATTTTTCCATGATCAAAATTTTCATCTTTAAGAGCACCTGTATTCACCTCTTCTTGTGACTCACAATATTCCAGCAAATAACATGCATACAAAGTTTTGTAGGCTACACTTTTCTCTTGAATAATAATATTTAATATCTTTTTCTTTGTCCAGCAATGGTGCGTGGCTGGTGGTGGATCAAGACTCCGGAGGAACTATATGATACCTTGCAGGCCCTCCATCCAAGGGGCATCAGGGAGAAGGTGCTCCATAAGCATTTAGCTAAACACATGGAAAGTTTGGCCGAGATGTGCACCAAACCTGTCGACGGTGAATGCTGTTAAATCAATATGCATTTTGAGTTTGGCCAAGATCGTGCTGTGTTTGTTCTCATTACAAATTTTCTCACCCAACCAGACCCAATATTTGAGTTAAAGGTGGAGGAGAAGGATGCACTGCTGGAGGCCCTGCAGCAGCCCTGGCAAGTGCAAGAGAAGGCAATGGAGACAGACATCAGCGCGCTACAGTGGGTGGAGGACCTGGAACAACGGGTCATCGCTGCTGACCTCCATTTGAAGGTACAAAATCACTAGGAAAAAACACACAAACTGAAACACTATTTTTAACACTGTAAGTGGATTAATGTGATTCAGTGACAAAAGAAGGAAATGTTTGCTGGATGAAATGAAGACATTGATATGCTTTAATGTCCCTGTTTCAAGTTTCTTCTGTAAAGTCATACAATATGTAAACATTTTTTAAATTTGACTATTTCCAAACTTTAATCGGAAGGATTTTTCTTTAAAAAACATTAAAAGTAGCAGAATGACAGTAAATGTGCATGTAGACTTTTGAAGTAATAAACCTCTTGTGTATATGTTTTTTTTTTTTTTTTAAAGGCACCTCCGCAGAGTGCTATTAACGATGCTGAAACAAACACAGACACACCAATGGCAGAATTTCAGGTAACCATTAAAACACTGGATAAAACATTTCCTAAGTTGGAAACTGATGTGATTTTAACTCCTCATATCTTCATTCCCCTTTTTGTCTATTTTAAGCCTTACACAATCCCAGATCCAGACTCTACACGTGATGACCTCCAGTACTACGAACATGATACTGATCCACGTGATGACTGGATTGTGCGAACCAAGAAGGAGTGGTCTGGCTTGCCTCGAATTGCCACACACCCTCTGGACCTGGGCGTGCTTCGGCTAGCCAACCTCGAGCGAAACATCGAGAGGCGTTACCTGAAGGAACCGCTCTGGAACCCCGCTGAAGTGATGCGCCTTGCTCCTCTCACCCCTACTCCTGGAGAGGAGCACCCCATGGATGTCATCAGGTGAGAAGAATAGCCTGGGCTTGGCGTGAATGGGATACATTTTTTTTGTGTATTATTTAATACTTCTTTCTATTCCAGTCTTGAAAGTGAAATCACCTCTAGACTGCGAACCTGGCGGCAGGCTCTAGATCGCTGCCGTAGTGCTCCCCAGCTCTGTCTGTGTTTGCTTCAGTTGGAAAAGGCCATTGCTTGGGAGAGATCTGTGACTAAAGTGGTAAGAAATCTTATAACTCCCTGGTTGGATTTAATTTCACTAGATTTTTCATGGACCCTTGTGTATTTGATCGTTATGGAACACAAAACAAGAGAAAATATCAGTGCAAATTTCAGATTTGGTATTGTGACCCTTCTCTGCACTCTCTCTTTTGAAAGACTTGCCAGGTTTGCAAGAAAGGAGACAACGATGAGTGCCTGTTGCTATGTGACAGCTGCGATCGCGGCTGCCACATGTACTGCTTGAGGCCCAAAATCACCCAGGTGCCAGAAGGAGACTGGTTTTGTCCCACTTGTATCGCTAAGGTCAGAGCCTCTCCTGTGAGCTCATTTGAATCTGATAAAATTTCCCTGAAATTGTTTACTTTAAGAAATGTGCTTGTTTTTTTAGGACGAAGGTGATTCACAGCACTTGTCCAAAAAGCGCACCAGGGTGAAGAAGAGAAGATATGAAGACGACAGCTCTGAAGATGAGACAACAACACGCCGCAGTGGTGGAATGGCAACACGGCACAAAGAGACGGCAGCACCTTCCTCGTCTTCCCGTTACTCGGGAGAAGGAGGCGGGACTAAACGTCGCCGCATGATGACACGCAACCAACCTGACCTCACCTTCTGCGAGTGAGTCCTGCCTAGCATGCACAATGAGCTTACTAACTCTGTGACATGATTTTGAAGTCATTTTAAAATCTTCGGAGTGCTTTGAAAGTTATGTTATTTTAATTGGTGTTAATGATTTTTTAATTTCCTGTCAGGATCATTCTAATGGAGATGGAGGCTCATGCAGATGCCTGGCCGTTCCTTGAACCTGTCAATCCCAGACTGGTGCCAGGCTACCGCCGCATCATCAAGAACCCCATGGACTTCCTCACCATGAGAGAGAGACTGTTACAAGGAGGGTAAGAGTTCTTAAAGCTACACATCTCATAAATGCACAGTAGTTCATAGTGCACAATACGTCACAAGACTATGACACATATGTGTTCATGTGTGCTCGTGCTTTTTATGGCCATGGTTGCAACTGACCATTTGGTCATGATACTCCTGAACTCAAACACTTTCATTTGGTGGTGAGATTAATTTATTCTGGATTGACTGTTTGTGAGCCTTTTTGACTCCTTAGTGGTTTTTAATTCTCATTAGTTTGCGCAATACAGCCAACCAGTGACAAGGAAACTTGGCACTTTCTTAATTTACTTCACACATTATAGTAACCTGTGAATTGTGATGGATCTTGAGCCGCACGATCTATGGCATCATTTACGTTCTGGTCTTGACTTCTGTCTCCACCACTGGCTGGCTGTTCTCGTCAATATGTTGTTTTACGCAGCAACTCTTAAAACCGAAAATGCATTTCTATTTAATGCTAATAATTTTGGCCACTTTCTCTGCTCTTTGCCCTCATTTCAGGTACCTCAGCTGTGAAGAGTTTGCAGCAGATGCTCAGTTGGTCTTCAACAACTGTGAGCTCTTCAATGAAGACACGTCGGAGGTGGGAATGGCAGGACATTCTATGAGGCGTTTTTTTGAGAGCCGCTGGGCGGAATTCTACTCAAACAAGGACAAATAGGAGCCTACAACGATCCCCCTGATGGTGGGGCTGTAGACTGTTGGTGCTTTCACCGTCCCAGTCGCGCACTCTCCATTACTGCTAAGACTGTCTGGAGGTTCTTCCAGCTGTGTGTATTCTCTCATGTATAGATATATATGTATAGATTTTGGCTATTTGTCTGTTATTGTTTCCTCTACTGGCCTAAACTTTTCTAAGGGCCCACAGCTGAACTGGCTCGAACCTGTACCCATTCCCCAACTCACAGAGACGGAGAACAAACCTCTGTTCACCTTCCACCCTCTGTGTCTCCTCATCTTCACCTCAGCACCTCATCTTTTGTTAATGCTCTACTGTCATGTTCCTTCACGAGCCCCATGTCGTAGCAAGGCCTCTGGTCAAGCCCTGCTGTGGGCGGATGACACAGTCTCAGGCCCTGAGTGTTTTGGCTCTCAGACTCAAACTGAAGGTCAGGGAATGATCACACTATTGCAGCCTGCGTGCCGCATACTGGACCTGCTCAGCACCGCTCGACGACTAAATGGATCGAAACTCTTAAGAGCTTGGGCCATTTCTTACCTGTTCATTGGAAATGTAATGTAAACGTGGTCTTATGCCTAGAAGTAATTTTTTTGCTCAATATATTTTTTATTATATATTCTATATATAAATATATATAAAGATTACAATAGCTGGGATTATTTAATAGCAATAGCTTGTAGTGAATGTGTACAGATTACCTTATAGAGATGTCTAGACGATTTATGAAAAGGCCAGTCAAGCTAAAAGGAATCTGTTTTTGGACTGTCACAAGTAGACGTTGTATAACCTCCACTTAAAGTCTTGCACGCACACTTAAAACACGTCTCACCGCCACACACAAACATGCACACAGTTTCATACACATACCCACCTTCTGCTGCTGTGTGAAAGACACTGGTTTCTGAAACTGGAGGATTTTTAGTGTTGGTCAGTCTTAGGCTTTTTATTTCACTTTCCTGTCCGATGAGAATAAATATTCAGCTAGCTACACCCGATTTGTGTCTCAGACTGTGCAACCAAAATGATGCCACTCTAATTTAGCACTTGTTGAATAATCCGTTTGTGAGAACACAGGATACTGAAGGTTTGGTCTTGCACTGTAATCATGATCGACAGGACTGTCTTCAAGCTTCAAGCCTGCAGTTCAGTGTTTGACGTAACACGCGCGCACACACACAGTTCTGTTTGTCTGTTGTAGTCTGTTGTAGTGTTTCCGACCACATGAAAACCTCTAAAAGGCTACAGTAGACTAAAATCCTCTCATTTTAATGACTAGAATTGCAAAGGAGCTGGTAATGAAGTGCTGGGCACATTACTGCCTGGTTTTCAATCTTACATTCCTTTTTATTGATATATTTTTTTGTGCCGTACAAGGGCCAATGTACAATGTTGCACGGCATGGTTGATATGCTATGAAGGTGACAGGATGACTCCACAGTCTGGGTTTTATTTAAAATCGTTTCTTACACTGAATTCAAAACCGCTCGTAGGAAATAAACTTTGATGTTCCTTATTACACTTAAAGGGACAGTGTTTTTTCATAAAAGAAAAAAAAAAGAGACGAAAACCAAATGTGGTGTTAAGTGACTCTTTAATAATGTACAGTTTTGGTGACTTTAAATTTGTTCCTTTATATTTTTAGGACCAATTCATCATTTTTAAGAGGAGGTATTACGAGACTCTGTTGTATTAAGGTGATGTAACACGTGTGCATCTGTAGAATGTACTGTGAGTTGAATAAAGAACCACATCAAGTAGAAGATATTTGTTTTGTTTTGTTGCTCTATTTTATTTTTTTTTAAGTGAATTTTTATTTTTATTTTTATTTATTTATTCAGTTATGTTTCTCTCAACTGTTGGGTTTGTATTGGATGCTCCCATTATATCTTGGTGTGGAAATCAGTGTAATATGGCAATTCAAGATAGCCATAACTCTATATTTGTGATTCTGGGCATGCTCTACTGTGGTCACAAGAGAAATATCATTTTGTACCCAGTTAACTGTGGGTTTGAGTATAAATCATTGTCTGCCTGCTTGGGGAGACTGCTGCTGTTGGGGAGTGCCGTTGCAGTGGGGGTAAACCGTTGTAACAATGTGAGTGGTGTGTGTCAAAGTAACATATGTATATGTTCACTGGCAACTTTATTAGATACACCTTGCTATTACTGAGTTAAACCCCTTTTTTCCATCTAAAATGCTTTAATTCTTTTCCATGAAGTGTTTGGCTTTCACCAAATGTGAAGCTGTGCATTTTGACCTAATGTCTCCACTTTGCTCTCATGTGTTCAAAGGACGTTGGTCCAGAAGTTTTGTAGATTGCTCGGATGCAATTTTGCTAACCCAAGCCGCCCTGTTCTTTCTAGAGAAAACAGAACCCTTCCATACAAGCCACATTGGTTCAGTCTTTTTTCTAATTATACTGTCATGAACTTTAACATTTAAAATCATAACTGAAGCCTGTAGAGTCTGAGATGCAGGTCCTGGGTTGACTGCAATTCCTCGAAGCATTGCACAATCTAATCTTGGTGTGAATTTGCTGGGACATCCACTCCTGGGAAGTTTGTGGCATTGTGTTAACACCTGAATGCTCCAGACCAACCAGCAAACTAGGATGAGATGGAGGCAGATGATTCAATGTGGGTATGCCTAAAAGAAGATTTAATTAGCACCTCCTGGCTGCTACTAACCCTATTAATTTCTGTGGAAGTAGTATGAACCTATTCTTTCACAGGAGTCCTGTGAAACCTGTCTTTTTTTACACAGTTGCTTCCACACTGGTTCAACAAGTCACAGAAAGCTAGGCAATATTAAAAAATGTCAACACTGATTTTCTCTCCGTTTACTGTGCTCAGTACATAGATTACACTGTAAAACTCTTCTTGTGGACTCACTGATATCACAAGCTGTGAGCAACACTTGAAGGTTCAGCTTTTGGAATTCATGGTATGTTTGTGATGTGGTTGCAGTATTTCTGCCTCAACATTTATAGTTTTTTTTACTATAATCTCAACAACGTTTTTTTAATTTTTATGAGGGTGTACTGAAAATTTGGGTGACATTATTCTTTCCTAAATATTGGGAACTTCAGCAAATACATAGACAGCATTCTTGTAAAGGAAAAGCTGTGCCATAAAGACACTTTTCTTAACAGTCCATTTCTCTCCCATCTCTAATGTATCTCACTGTGCACACGTGACAAACACGTGGCAATATAAGAGTGAAGAAAGTGTTTGGGCGGGACTCTGCAGCTCCCTGGAGAGTCCTGTCTGCAGCACATGCTGCTGGAAAGATCCTGCCATCAGCCCCAGCTGGTCTACAGCGAAAGTACACTCATGCATAGACTTATATTATACACTTAAAACTGTAAAGCATCTAAAGACAACAGTATGCAGTTAGAGTTTAAAACTAAACAAAATGCAAATGAAAAAGTACTCTTTCACTTAGTGCATCTCTTCTCTTTACCCTCTCTCTCAAATCCCTGAGCTTGCACTTTGTATGAGCGTGTATATTAGGGGAGGGGGGGTGTATGCGGAATTGTGT
>VUQH01000181.1:13421-36967 GCA_015106775.1 Etroplus canarensis | reverse complement strand
CAAGAACCCCCCCCCCCCCCCGGAGCAGGCCCGAGACGAGGCCCAAGAGCACTGGCGACCGAGAGCCAAATCTCAGTCTTGCCTCTCTGACTTTGTCTACAATCTGCTCAACCCGAGCTGTCCCACTGATCCATTTCTGATATAGTCCATCCTGGTCGCTCTCAGTGTAAATCACAACATCTTGAACTCTGCTACCTCCAGCTCCACCTCCTGTGTCTATCTGTGCCACTGTCCCCAAACCATACAACACAGTAGGTCTCACTGCCATCTTGTAAAGCTTCCCTTTCTCTCTTGCTGCTATCCTTCTGTCAAAAAGCACCCCCAACACTCTCTTCTTCACATCTCTTGTGCTTTGTCCATCGCATTGGATGATTGACCCTGGGTGTTTAAACTCATGCACTTTCACTACCTTTACTCCTTGGATCTTCAAGTAAAGACTTATATTCTAATGTGCAAAATCCTAAGCTCTTCTGGCTGCTCCCATTAGGGGTTGCCACAGCAGACCATCTGCCTCCATCCCACCCTATCCCTTGCACCCTCTTCTGTCACTCCAACCCTCAGCACATCCTCCTTCACTACATCCATGCCTTCAACACTTATAGTCCATACTCTCACTTCCACACTCCTACCTTTGCAATAGCATAGCTTCCACCTGCACCCTGTTAGCTAACGACACCAGAAGGGGTCATTATTAATCCGGGTTTTGTCAGATCCAATATGGAATATGTATTACGAATCTGCATATTTAATTCAGCAGAGCCTTTACACTGAATGCCCTTCCTGATACAACCCTCCCCACTTATCCAACACTTACCCTCTTTGGCTGTGTCACAAAATCCAAAGAGTTTCAGCTAATTTCTAACAGCATTTTTTCTCATTTCTCAAATTTAAAATGACTATAAGAGTGGTTGCTACTTCAATTTCTGCCCATTCATGATTTGACTCAACTTTCCAGTTCTGCTGGGGAACTTACCTTCCAGGATTTCTTCGTAAAGTGCGTGGACCCCTTCAGGGATGATGACTGCCAGTGCAGTCCCACAGAGGAGCCCTGCTCCCAGCACAGTGACCAGCTTCAGCTTCTCCTGCACAAACAAGAAGTCAGAGACCTTAAACACCACACCTTCTCATTGCTACGTGAGCCCACAGGCGGAGAAACTTGTACTCTCTGAAAATGTGGACATGTGGCTAAAGTTAGCTCCCTAGTTCCAGCATGCATGTCACAAACTTACCTCCGAAAAGTTGACCGCTAAAGGTATCGTTCCGGCCACATAACATCCCACCAGCATCGCAAGGGACAGCAGGCTGATGGAGCTAAAATCGTCCATGACTGCACTTTTCTCTTCGGCTAACCTACAGCTAAGCTAAACCATCAAATCCAACCTCAACCTACGCTCTTAGTATGGACTTTTATTCGTGCAGTTAAACTCCAGCAGCATTAGTTTTCGGTGGGTGACAGCTGTTAAATTAACACACGTCACGACCCTCTTTCTGTTCCAGCAGCCAAACATGAACTGCTCGCTGTCTCTCTGGCCTCGACAACGCAGGCAAAGCTAAGCTAACAAGAGTCGGTATTTATCCGGCTCTCAATATTCAAAAATAAGGAGCCCGGGCGCGTTCACCGTCCAGTGCAACCAACCGACATCTCGCATATTTTCTGTCAAGTCCAGCTGTCAAAAATATATTGCAACTTCCCGACTTGGTTAGCGGCTAACAAACCGGCTAACGCAACATCTTCTTGTTTGGTGCCGATCAAGGTGTTTCCGGGTCAGAGTTCAGGCATCTCAGTCAGACCTGCCACGTACCCGCGAGACTCGCTGGAGGAAAAACATGAGGAAATCGCGTGGCATTTTTGGCCTAAAAGTAAACAAAAATAAACAGGATGCAGCCCCTTCAAACCCAGCCCGAAGCTTTGCACACAGTTTCTGTTCATTTCTGTCCTTGTGATTTTTTTTCTTCATTATGTATCAGACTATCAAAGAAGCTGGACTGGATTCTACTAAAAATGCATTTAAGTGCAAATATTAATACAACTCCAGTTCCAAAAAGGTTGGGACGCTGTGTAGAATAGAAATAAAAACAATACAATGATTTGCAAATTTCATAAACCAATATTCTATTCACAAAAGAACATAGAAAACATCAGTTGTTGAAAGTGTGAGGTTTTACTATTTCATTAAAAACACTAGCTCATCTGAATTTCATCAACACGTCTCAAAAAAGTTAGGAGATGGGCAACAAAAGGCTGGAAGATTAAGTGGTACTAAATTTAAAAAAAAATCAGCTGGAGAAACATGATACAGCTAATTAAGTTAATTAGCAACAAGCCAGTAATCTGACTGGGGATAAAAATAGCACCTTAGGCTGCACACTGCAGGAAAAAGTGGCCCAAATTCAATTTTTTTGGTCCATATGTGACCCATATCTGATGTTTTTATGACAGTCTGAAAAGCACAAATCCAATTTTTTTCAAATCAGATTCATGCCACTTTCATATGTGGTCCTAAAGTAGTTTCCCTCCTGGGATTAATAAAGTATTCAGATTCTGATTCTGAAATCAGATACATGTCCAGTGTTTTTCAAAGCGACCTCAGTCTAAACGGTCATGTCGCATTTCATCGAACTGTTATGTCACTGAAGTGAGACAAACGTCATAGTTCTGCACTAGAGGAGGAGAGACGAGGCAAGATCAAATGTAAACAATGGATGAAACAAGCATGGCAGACAGCATTGATGGAGCAAGTCAGTGGAAAGAAAATGAGGATTTACACACATCCTGACATGTGTAACGTCCATATTTGCTTTCATTAACACAGTGTGCTGCGTGTGACGCCACGTGTTCTTCGCTGCATGCGCGTCACTTCAGGGCCATAGACTGTTGACATGAGTCTGATGGCAGTTGCATTTAAATTATAAGGTGAACAACCACGTAAAATAATTGGATCACAGCAAAAAATTGGAATTGAGCATTAAGACCTGCAGTTGGAATGAAGCCTAAAAGAGACAGAGTCTCTCAGAAGTAAAGATTCAATTCAATTCAATTCAATTCAATTTTATTTATATACCGCCAATTCACAACAAAAGTCGCCTCGAGGCGCTTCACACTGTAGGGTAAAGATGGCAGAAGTTCAACGATCTGCTAGAGAAATTGTGGAGCAATTTCAGAACAATGTTACTCCATGTAAAATTTTAAAGACTTCGAATATCTACAGTACATAACATCAAAAGATTCAGAGAATTTAAAGATGTCTCTGTACACAAGGGACACAGCTGAAAACCAGTATTGGATGCTGGTGGTCTTCGGGCCCTCAGGCGGCAGTGCATTGCAAACAGGCTTGAGTCTGTCATGGAAATTGCTGTATGGGCTCAGGAACACCCCCAGAAATCATTGTCTGTAAATACAGTTCACTGTGCCATCTACAAATGCAGTTTAAAGCTCTATCCTGCAAAGAAGAAGCCATATGTGAACATGATCTAGAAAGGCCACTGTCTTCTCTTGGCCAAAACTCATTGAAAATGGACTGACGCAAAGTGGAAAACTGTTCTGTGGAAATTTGAAATTCCTTTTGGAAATGGACACCCTAAACTCCAGGCTAAAAGAGGAGAGGGATCATTCGGCTTGTTATCAGGACTCAGTTGAAAAGCTTGCATCTCTGATAGTATAGGGGTGCATATGGTACTGGCAACTTGTGCATCTGGAAAAGCACCACATACAGATTTTAGAGCAAGAGCTCCTCTTCAGATGTCTTTTTCTGGGAAGCCCTTGCATATTTCAGCAAGACAATGCTAAACCTCATGCTGCACCTATTAAGAAACAGAGCATCACAACAGAAGAGTCCCAGTCTGGGCTCCCCGCAATCCAGATCTTTCACCAGCTGAAAACATTTGGCATATCACGAAACACAAAATACAACAAAGACCCGGGACTGTTGAGAAACTGGAATCCTACATCAGACAAGAATGAGATAACATTCCTCTCCCAAAGGCCCAACAGCTGATCTCCTCAGTTGCCAGATGTTTAGACTGTTAAGAGATGTTACTGCCATCAAAATCAAGATGAGCTAGTACTTTTCATGAAATAGTATAAGAAATCTCACTTTTACCATTAGATATGCTCTCTCTGTTCTTTTGTGAATAAAATATTGGTTTATTAGATTTGCAAATCAGTGCACTGTATTATTATTTACATTACTATTCCAACCTTCTTGAAATTGGGGTTGCACATTTAAACTAAATATTGCCAAATTACATTTTAATGCACTGGTAATGTTAGGAAATAAACTGAAACGAACAAGCAGTTTTCATATATGTTTTGTGCATATTTTTAAATATATGAAAATAATACTAGCTAGGTTAAATGGACTGGTGCTTATATACTCTACTCAAGGCACTTTTTACCACACGCAGCATTCACACAGCACCTTATTCTATGGCTTTAAGCACATTTAGCTATCACACACATTCACACTCCACTGGAGGCATCAGGGACAATTTGGAGTTCATCATCTTGCCCAAGAACGCTTCAGCACACAGACTGGAGAAACCAGGGATCAAACCGCCAACCTTCCTGTTGGAAGATGACCTGCTCTACCTCCTGAGCCACGGATGCCCATAGAGGTGATGATCAGTGAGAGCAGGTAGCAAAAGGTAGTGAAGGTGGATGACTTTAAATACCAAGGGTCAACCATCCAAAACGATGGACAGAAAACGAGAGGTGAAAAAGTGAGTGCAGGCAGGGTGGAGACAGGTGTCAGAAGTGCTTTGTGACAAAAGGATAACAGCAAGAGTGAAAAGGAAGGTTTACAAGATGGTAGTGAGTCCTGCTATGATGTATGGTTTGGAGATGGTGGCACTGACAAAAAGACAGGAGATGGAGCTGGAGGTAGCAGAGTTCAAGATTTTGAGATTTATGCTGGGAGTGACCAAGATGGACAGGATTAAAAATGAGAGGCAAGGCTAAGATGATTTGGACATGTGCAGAGAGGTAGTAGATATACTGGAGAAAGGGTGTTGAAGATGGAAGTGCCAGGCAGAGGAAAGGAGAAAGACCACAGAGAAGGTTTGTGGATGTATGAAGGACATACAGAGGGTTGGTGTGACAGAAGAGGATGAAAAGAATAGGGTGAGGTAAAGGCAAAGGAACCTGTGTGGTGATCTCTAATGAAGCAGCTAAAAGAAGAAATAGCAGTAGTCAAAAATAGATATATACCACACTAAACGTGTCTATGAAAGTCTGATTCTTTGGTAGATTTTTATCCAAAATTATCTAATAATAATAATGATGATAATAACATAATATTTAAGAAAAACAAACATTTTGTTTTTTAAAAAAGCCACAAGTTTATTAGTTGACATAATGAAGTAGTGCTTCTAATAAACCCAAAACAGAAGCAGAATGTGTCCAACATATTGGAGAACAGATGGATGAAATTTCTGCTTGATGGCATCAACAAAGAAAAAGAAGTACAACCAAAGTTTTATCATGCAGCATATTCTTCTCCATACCCTTTCAGTTCACAATTTAGACTTTCTCATAAAAACACACACACAAGTACAAGGCAGCAGCTCCTTGCCGATGGAATGGAGGTGCGTATGGGGATGCTCACAGTCTGCTGGACCAGAAAGCTGCAGGCAGCAGCTGAAAGCTCAGAGTCAGTCAGAGAGATATGTTTGTTTATTTCACCAGTCCGATCTTCTTGGCTTCTGTTTCATATATCAATAGCCTCCACATTTTTACTATGAAGACTTCTGCTTCTTCATCAAGAACCTAAACATAAGCAGGTTAGTTAAAAATACAGTATATTAAAAAGCTGACTAAATCTACATGGATGGGACTAACTAAATGTCGCAGATGTTAGAAGAAGTGATGGACTGAAAATTATATTATAATACACTGTAAGGTTCAAAGCTTTGATGATTGTTATGACAAAGACTGTTAGCATTAAAATGTAAGACTGACAAGTGATCTTGAAGAGAAGGAGCACATCCAGCCAGGTTGAATCTGGCCATATAAAAAACAAGCTAGTCAGCCTTTCCACTACTATTGTCAAGGCTACCCTAAAGGCAGCTGCTACACTCTGAGCCCATTTCTATACAGGCTAAAGTCAAAAGGAAGTGAATAAATATCCCTGGGGTCAGTTTTTATGAGGATGTCTGATGGCTGACTACTACTGCTTACACAGCATATTGACATATTGTCACAATAAATATGCAACAACAAAAACAGTAAAATGTAACAGTAAAAGGACAGTAAAATGAAAGGGTATTCATTATGCTTATTTCCAGCTTCAATTTTTCTCACAACCAAATATTGCATCGTTTTAGGTAGCAAAGTCTGTTTAATTTGAAGCAACAATCCCTGCTAAGGCAATCAGCAGATATTCACAAAGGTAAACTTGGGTTCAATTAAAGTTTTTAAGATCAAAAAGAAAACATCTCTACTTTCTTAGAAAGAAAACCGCTTTGCTTTTAAACATATTAGACTGCTATCCACCTATATTAACGATAACTTATTTACTGCTACATATAATTAGTAATGAGGTGTCATATTGGGTTATTTATTATAAGTCTACAATTCATTTTACAGAGAAATTCTACCAACCAAGACTTCCCAAAAGACAGACTATATATGCAAGATGTTCAAAGATGTGGCTTTGGGATTCAGAGCCAATTTCAACTTACCATAGCAACATCATCAAGAATACCCTGAGGGGTGCTGTGTGCCATTACCTGGTCATAAAAGAAAAAAAAAAAAAAATCAATTAGAGTGAGCAACATACAAAACACTGCAACGCCACAACCTTAGGGAGACAGTCATAATAGATTCATTTTTACCAAAGCAAAGATAGTTTTTTTTTTCCAATTTATCTTTAGAAGTGTTCAGCATTGTCTTTTCTGAGTTTATATAAAGAATAACCAACCTTAGAACAGACAAAATCAACCAGCGTGGCTTCTTCCTCCCCAATGTACTCTATAATCTTCTTATTAATCCACGGTCTAATGCGTCGATCCATCAGAGTCTACAGAAAGTATATAAAAAAAACAAAAACAAAACAAAATATATCTTAATTTTTAACTACCAATAATGTAAACAGGTTCAAATCTCAAGTTCCACAGTTTTTTACCGAATCAACCATAGTCCAGTCCAAAGGATAGGAGAAGAGCTCCGGCCTAGCTGTAGGAATCTTCTCTATAAGGCTTTTTATGTGCTTGCGTTTCTCCTCTGTGTTGATGCTGCCTTTGGCCCCTGAAATTTCTGCTCCATCAAGTCCCAGGCTCTTTTCATCATCACCATAGTCCAGTGGAACCAGTTTCCTTTTGCGGGGCTGCTCATCTGCCTCCTCTTCATCAAACTTATTGAAAACACTTTCCACAGTTGCCAGTTTCTTCCGCTTTCCTGCATTAAGCTGGCTGGGACTGTTGGTGGCACCTGGAAAAAAAATTAGCAGAAACAACAATTTATTCTGCTACAAAGTGGTACCACTTAAGAAAAAGATATTTGTGTCATCCTTGTTGTTATATTCACCCAGCTTGAGACTAAGACCAATCTTAGGCCGGTGTTCCTCTGGAGGTTGGACTTCTGGAGTGTTCTCGCCTGGAATGATGATGCCACACGGAGATTCGCTGACAGGCGTGTTTGGAGTCACATTCCCACTAGCGGAGGAAACTGAGGGAGCAGTAGTGATTGGTCGCATGACAGGTTTAAGTTGCGGCTTGGCTTCTTGCGAGTCCTCACCATCGTGGTACTCATCTTCCTCTCCCTCTTCCACGTCATCATCCGAATGTGGCGGGGGAACTTGAGGTGCCGGCTCAACAGGCCTTACAGACCCTTTCTTCTCCCGATCCCTGTGACTTTTCTCTTGGTTCACATCCTCCTCAGGTTCAAGTTTCAAAGGCGGCTGTTGTCTGCGCTCTGCCTCCTCCTCCATCTACAAATGTGTGACACATAAGCTATCTTGGAAAATCTTTGAATGACAAGTGGAGTTATATAATATTAATCAATGCATTAAACTCATTACAGACTACACATCACGAGGAGAAAACAGGGAAACTCTACCACAATGGAATTCTAATAAAACAAACTAAAGTTCTCTCTGTCTTTTGAATGCAGATAACACTTTTTTCAGAGGACAAAGAGGAAGTTCCAGGAGGACTTACCCTCTGTAATTCAGCATCAGGGTCAGGGTGACCCTCAGCTAGAAGTCTTTGTCTGATCTCCTCTAGCTCCTCTTTCTCCCTCTTCCGGTCTCGCTCATCCAACTCTGTCTCCTTTTCTCGGTCACGAAGTCGCTTCTGCAAAGCGCTGCCCCTGAAATAAGACTGCGAAGTTAAGTAATGACAAATGCAGAAGTGTGTACCTCACAGTTCTAGATGTGCATGAAAATAATGACCTGTAGTATTTTGGGTCATCCCTATCGTCATCATAGTCTTCAAGGAATTCTTTGAGTCTTTTGGCTTCTTTCATCTGATTTTAAACACAAAGGAAAATTTAAACAATAAATCAAGCCTGCCATTTTCATACAGCTGAAACAAGAAAGGGTCCAAAACCAGTTTTATCTAGCGTGGTATGTGTTCATGTATACCATTTCACGTCGCCTCTCGTCCTCTCGCTCGGCTTCTTTGCTGTAATCACGGCCCTTCTTTCTCTCTCGGACCTCCCAGTTTTTCAGACGCTTTCAGAAGGTAAAGAAAAGCATTAAAATCAGTATTCAGTTGATAAAAGCATAAGCATACAGCTCATCCAATTAAAAATAACAAAAGAGATCATACAGATACCTCTTGGTATGCTGCCTCCTTGTCTCTAAGCCTCCTCTCAAGTCTCCGCCGTTCATACATGTCCTCCTCATCTTCTTCACGGTCTCGCTTTTTATCATCTCTTGTTCTCTCTCTGTGGAAATTAAGGAATTACTGAGAAATCTAATATACAGCTGAAATGAAGAGGAAAATGTTTTGTTACAAAATAACAAAAGTCAAGCAATTATTTCGTATTTGGCCACAAAAAGCACCAACTGCTAAATGTACTTCACTGCTAAAGTTAAATTACTGTTTATCTGGTTTGTTTATTGAATTACAGATATGTTCTACAATTAATCATTTCAACAGCCCTAAAATCAAATATCTCCAAATAGCCATTGGCATTATTAAACACACTTCAAGACCAACTAATTGGATCCAACTATCTTTAACAGTAGCTTATATGTGCCTCTGTCTGAAGTGATGAACAAGCTTTCATTTGCTGTTTGATTGTAAGCAATCTGGCCTGTCTTCACATTACAGATAACATTCCAGCAGCTAAATGCACATCAACTGTGTCTTAGATTCCATTTGATGTTTAATCTACCAGTGTGTGCCTGATGTTCAGGCTTTCGTTTAAGTGCAGAAAAATCCCATTTATTCCTAATTACTAACGATGTAATTAACAAGCTACTGATTTACCATACAAAAGTGACAGTGCTGTAAAAAGATCCAGGCTCTCCTTGAACTAACACAGAAAGTTTTATTTGTGCAGCCTTATTTTTCAGCCCTCAGTATATTAGTTTTATGTGCCAAACAAACCATCTTGCATTACAACTGACCTCGATCTGCTGCGACCTTCACTGACATCTCTACTACGCTCCCTTTCCCGCTCCTTTGTTCTCTCACGCTCACGATCTCTCTCTCGCTCACGTTCACGATCACGATCACGATCACGATCTCGATCTTTTTCCCGGTCTCTTTCCCGCTCCTTGTCCCTCTCTCTCTCCCTTTCCTTCTCTTTCTCACGATCGCGGCGCTCCCTCTCACGTTCTCGCTCTTTGTCTCTCTCTCTTCTTTCTCTCTCAAGCTCCAGGCGTTCCTTTTCTTTCTTTCCTTTTTCCTCCTCCAGTTTCTGCAGGAGCCCAAATGGGAAGAAAAGGGGAAACTGTGTTAATGGATGCACAATCCAAAAGAGATCACCATACTAAATGACATAAATATAAACAAGTTATCAGGAAAAAATTGTTTAGGATCCCTGTTCCAAACATGCTCACGTACTACTATGACTCATTGTTTTGGAGAAGCTGGCTGCTCCAAGTCAGGAAGTTGATTCCTCCAGGAAGAGTGGTCTGCAGCTTGAGCAGGTTTAATGTGTACAAGTGCTTGTTTCAGGACACACTTATGTAAAACCATAAATGAGAGTTTATACTTGAAAGACAACTAAAAAAAATTAGGGCTTTCCAATTCAACATTTCAGGTGTTTTGTAAACACTTACAGTACTCTTTTCCTATAGTGAGAGATGATTTCTGTTGGCTCCAATATTCAGATTCCCTCTTTATGACATGTTTTTATTGAATGATTTACTACGACATACTGTATATAACAGGTCACCTCATCCTGTGCTGTTACTACGTGAACTATAGTGATCTGGGATTATTATCATCCGGTGTCATAAGAGACCCTTCCAGGAAATAAAATAAAATAAAATCAGCTGCAGGCAAATAAGTATTGGTCAGACTAGATTTGATTTTCCAAATCAAAGTGCACTAATGTAAATGCAGAAAAGTGACGGATTTTATCTGATGCAAGAGATCCTGAAGGTTAAAATGAACAACATTTGACATGAGTGCATTAACCTAATAATGCACTCAGTGCTGCAAGATAGGATTTTACTGGCAATGGGGTCTCTCATACTGCTCATTGTAAAATAATGTTATAAGATAAAAGTATCTTCCAATTCAGCTGTGAATATTTCAAACATCAGATCAAACTATAACTCTATATAATGCCCTGGTTTTACCTATAGGTGCCAAGTGGCTTAAAACAAGCCAAAGCTTAACACAGCAAATGGCCCAGCTGAATGAATTACATAATCAGCTGCCATGCAGTTTCTACATGGTCATCTGAGCAGCAGGGATTCAATGCCAGACTGCAGTGTAAGTGATCCACCGTAGCAGCGTGGGAGTTCAGTTGAACAGCTTGAGCCTGTATTATGTTTTTGTGCAAGTCAATCATAGTTCATTCACAAAACACCCAGAGGTTCTTACGGGTGTTCAAAGACAATCTGAATAAACACCAAGTATGAACCATTCAGCTACATCTTAATGGCATTTTCTCAGGTCTGTTCTGGAGCTACTGGTGTGAAACTTACAGATGATGAACTAGGGTTTCAGCACTTCTCTGCCCCTACACATCCTACAGGCTACATGTGGGAGGAAAAGCAGGTCAAGAGCAAAGTCAACATAATCAGGAAAAATGTCCAAACGATGCCTGTGAAGCAGTTTCATCTTATTAAAACTTATCCACATGAACAATATCAATATCAACTTGTTTTTAGAGTATTTGCCACAAAGAAATTAGTGAAGCAGTCTTACCAGCAGGTTGTCTTGTGGTATCTGTTTGGTCTCTCCAACCCAATAAAAAAAAACTTCAGTGTCAGACCCACACTTTAAACACACTCCTGACTGGTTCGAAATATGTTAGCATCATAGCCCTTGACTGGTTTACAATATTTAAAATAGAGTTGTAAATGTGGGTCTGACTAACTAAAAAAGAAAAAGCAGAAAAGGATGGAGGAGTTGGGAACTACTTATTCTACTAAAGGGATTGTTTTTACATTTGTATTTAACTAGACCTAAATAACCATTTGCTCACCATTTCTAGCACTCATCTCCATTCCTAGGGCAGGACTTTGACAGATAACAAGCCACCAGTTTTCTTATTGTATTGCAACCTAATTTCTTCAACCTATAACTTACCTCTTGTTTTAAATTATTTAGAGCCAAGTTTAAAATGTACTACTCGAAAAAAACTGTCACAGAGATAACTATATTAAGTTGAATTCCTCATTTACACTGTGTGTTTGGCATAGTGTCACAATTTTCTTGTTGCTGTTTGTTTGGCACATATCAATTATGTGTTTAGAACCTTCGGCTTCTCTCCCTAAGGGGTCGGAACTAATTATTACTCCAATATCAAGAAATTATTTTTTAATTAAGCACTGCAATTATGGTATACACGTTCAGACCCTTTTGAGTTTTGATAATTACTACTTTTAAAATTAACAGACAACTGATGGCACAGCCTTATTTTTAAAAAGCAACAAACAAAACTGGTATTGGTGTTAATCCTAATATGACCCTGCAGCTCACTTATTTGTGAGTTACCAACACTACTCTCATATACATTTTATGCATTTCCTTCTTCTATCATTTTTTTAATATCAGTGGTGTAGGTGGACTCACTACAACACAAAAAAAGTCTCTGGGTAAAAATCATAACAGAAATAGGAAAACAATTTCTTACCTTGTAAATCTTCAGACCACAGAGTGCTGTGAAGGGGCGCTCCCTGCTTCAGTAATGCTACAGTCTGCAGTTTAAACTGCTGCAGTGGTTAGGCTCTTTCAGTCTGTTTGCGTTTATCGTCTGAGGACGTGCAGAGGTTCACTGAGCTGCCCAACATTCTTAAACCTGGCTAAATACAAGTGCAACCCACTATGAATAATTCCATTAGCATTTCAGCACTAGTAGTTATGACACTTTATCACCAGAGTCTACATTTAAAATAAATGCAATAAAAGTGCACTGAGAGCCAGTTGCCCCTCTGCAAATCCTCCAGAAGGGAGCGCCCAAAATGAGTAAAAAAGAAATGAAAGATCATACTTACATCCTATCCTCGCAACTTTTTCCAAAGCTGAGATTCTGAGATTCATCTTGCTCTAGTCACCAAATGAACTCTACCATATTGGTGGGGTTTAATCAATAGATTAGCTTTAGTTGGAATTTAACATTGTGTCCATGCACTCTGTGTGATGAATTTAGCTTGTGCAGAGCGAAATATTTTAGTCTCAGTATTGTGAACAGTGATAACTCTTGGCCACTCTGGAAATACTGACAGGTACTATAAAGTAATCAAAGAGAGACTGAAGTTTTTATTGGATGTTATTAAATAACTAAATCAACATCAACTATGTTCTATTCCTTTAATGTCTGAATTTCACTAGCTATTCTACGAACTATCTAAATACTATGGCTAACAATAACAGAATAGTCTTAATTTGCAGAGCTTTACTGCGTTAGAGGAATTTCTTCTTCAAAACCTAATTTACAGAGTAACAAGAGCAGTCTGATACATTACCTTGTGTGTGTCCCGGAATTTACTGATCTCTCTGGAAATCAGGTCTCTCTTGTCATCTTCCATCTCCATGGCATTGATATCCTCCTTACACAAAAGTAAAGAAAGACAGGAAACAAACACACTAAGTAATACAAATGAGCTAAAAAAAAAAATACAGCACAAGAGAATCATGCTCCAGCCTGTTTTCATGTGCATCATGCAAAGACTACCTCCTCTTTCTTCTCTTTCCGCTTCTTGTTGCGAGGCTGACTGTCAGGATCCTGTGAGGGAGCATTAAGCTCACTGGCGTATTCTCGGATGAGGACATCTATTGCCCCCTTCACAGCTTGGTCCCGACGCAGGGTTTCTTCATCAAGAACATCCTCTTCATCTTCATCCTCATTTTTTGACCCTCCACTGACTCCCTATCAGTTAAAACCAGAAAACCATACTTTCAAAACCAATTTACCAAAACAAAACAATTTACCAAAATAAAAAAGACAGATAAAGCACATACCCCATTTGCACTCCTCTTTTTGGCCTTCCACTCATCTAGCTGGGCCTTTGTCTTGGCATCAACCTTTACCAACAGCTTTTTATCACCTAAGAGAAGCTCATGGAGAAGTCTGAGGGCTCGCAGCGTGGATTCAGGCTCCTTATACTCACAGAAACCAAAAGCTTCCAGGAGTTGAGGGCAAAAATAAAGTTAGTTCAAACACAGATACATACATCTCTGATAACTTAAAAAAATAAAAAATGAGGAAAAAGTAAAAAGTTGTCAATCAACTTCAAATGTTCTCTTTATAGCAATGAATGCCATTATGACTTTAACAGAAGAATGACCAAAAACCACATAGGAGCAAGGAGACATTTTAAGCTCGAGAAAAGGGGGTGAATACTTTTAGTAGGATTTAAAATACCAGGAGTCTCAAGTTGGTGCCCCATACCATGCATAAACCCCCGGAGAAGATTGTGAAAATGTACTTCTTTGCCATTACCTTGAAGTTTCCCAGAGGCACCTTGGACCCTTTTCCAACTTAGAACAATACCACATTTCTATATTCCATGAAGACAGAAAAAAAGACATTAAATTTGTAGTACAGATAATTAATGACTAAATGATGCCATATAAAACAGTATTTGTGTATTCCTATAACAATGCCTCCTGGAGATTTGTCACCGATTACTTGAGAGACTGACATTTGGTATAAAATTTGTCTACATTTAGAAAAATCTTTACAAGACAGCTTTTATTCATAAAAAAAGTTTTACAGAAAAACAATCACATGGTTTGCTCATAGTTTTAAAGATCAGCCAATTGTATTAACAGGATTATTTCATTTCATTAACAGTCAACTCACTGCCAGAAGTTGTCTGACCAACATGTCAGATGCCTTTTCAGAGATGTTCCCTACAAAAACAGTAGTGGTGGGACCACCACTGTCTTCTGTATCCTTGGCTCTGGCTGTGCCAGGCTCCTTCTTTGGAGTAATTGGCTTCTGTGCAACAGCGACTGTGGTTGGGACAAGAACCTGCAACATAATTTTAAGGTATTCAGATGCCACTCATACCAGAGTAACACCAAAAAGAACAAAAGAAAAAACTACAAACATAATAGGCAGTTGATGGCCTGTGTAGGTGTTTCTGATTTTCCAAAAAAGGAACTGCATGAAGCTTTTTTGATAATGTGTATTTTATTTTTAATAGCAGGTCATCCACAATGCAGTAGGATGTTGCCATGCAGTAGGAGCTCCTGTTTTAAAACTCACTGTGGGGGTGGGGGTCACTACACCCATATGAACCGGTATCATAGGAGTACCTGAAAACAAAAATGAAATACAGCACTACATGTTAAGTAAAAAACAAGATAATATACATCACTGCATGCATTACCACCCAAGTAACTAAACAAGGGATACCAAAGAAATAAATACTGCCAAAAAAATAGATAAATAATAACAGTCTTTTACATTTGCACACAATACAAAAGGGAGTGATTACAGGAAGAGAATGCAACAGTTCAGCCTAAAGGAATAAATGGATAAGGCTCTTATTGATTCAGTCATATAGGTTCCAGTGCAGACTTTGAATTAAGGAGAAGGGAAGGGCAGCCCATGACTCCTGCAAACAGAAAGAGTTGACAAGTCCTGTACAGAAAAACAAAAGGATAGCAGACCAGAGCCTGTACTATGAAGCAAGGTCAACATACCCAGGATCTCTCTCCATTCTGTGGCTTCACTTAACCTAACACTGGTAAACAGGATAAGAGGTCACACGAAGGTGGTTACCAACTTAATACGTTAACCCAAGGTTTATCAATCCAGCTACAAGCGTGTTTAGATAAAAAGGGTGGTGTTGGCAATGTCTGACCAATCAGAAGCATGGATAAGTCCACTAGCAGAAGAGTGGCTGATTTTTATAAAAGGTGAAACTATAATATCGGATAAATATGAAGAGGTTAAACACAGACAGGCTGAAATCAACACAGCTTCTGCAAATAAAACAGCATTATGACTGTCTGGAACAGGTAAAAACATGTACAGTAGTTTAGTTTTAAAGTGCTGTATGAAGGTGCAAGCATTTTAAGCACCAGAAAAGAATTACTGTATTCATAAAGATCAGCCTACTTGAAGCTAGTAAAGAAAATAGGCAAAAATGCTGACTGTGTGAGTTAGAGTATCACAGCTATGTCATTAAGACACAAGAGACTGACAGATTACAGTCATTACTTCATTAAATTAATGTTTAGTGTGTGGGAGACAGTTTTAGCTTTAATTCTTTCAGCTGCAGCCCTGTGGTGTTTAATGGTCTGGGTGCAAATAAAAAAACAAGTATAAAAACCAAATTCAAATGTAGGTTTAGCCTATATGCAAATAAAATTTTGACTACAAATCAGAAAATTACAAATAGGTGCCCTTTAAGATCATATATTAAGGCTTACAGAACAATAAAATATACATATAATCGTTTGCAGCCAACAGAAATAAAATCGATAAAGTCTCTCTAAGAATCTGTATTTATTAATGATTTTTCATTGACTTTTGATGCTATTAGGAGAACTTTAGACCCTCCTACTATGAACACACAGGTCAGAGGGATCTTATAAAGAACTAATCAGCGAGCAGTGATTTCATACCTGTTGATCTCTAATCTAGAATTTAACCTGTTCTGAAGCAGGTTAGGTATGCAGCATAAGTTACCCCGGAGACATACCCAATTAAAAAGTGAACTGCCGTCACAGTACAGAAAGCCCAAAGTTAACCTTGACCCGAATCAGTGCAAATCCAGCTTCATTGTACAGGGCTCAGAGAGGAGGGTAGTGGCATAATTTCTTCAGCTAGCTACGGTGCGTCCCCTATTTAGTAGATAATTGTGACTGAACTATTTAACTCCGAATGTTAAATGTTAAGGAAAATTCCCTGTAATTTTCTCCAATCAGTTTAAGGCATAGCCTACTAATTTATATCAGTTTATGGGCCCTTTAGGTACCTTGCTTCTTGACTGTTTACCTATGTGTGACCTTTTTCAAAAATATATTATTGTTAACTGGTGTTTCACTTGGATCATATGAAGCCAGTAGTTGAAGCCTTAGCTCAAAAATAATATTATCCTGCTGCTTGACTTTCAGTGTCACAGAGCTGGCACTTCTGAAAGTAACTGCGCACAAGAGTGTGCTCCTTAAATATAGCTGTTGTATACCTGGTGGGACTGCAGGGGCAAAGCCTCCATACTGTGGTGGGGGGATCCTGGGAGGCAACTGTGGGATGCCAATCTGCTGGCGGTTTATTGGAGGAGGGTATGACATCGTACAGGGTCCAGAAACCTATAGGGGTGAGAAAATGTCAGTATTTGAACTTGATTATTTTTGGGAGAAGTGTACTACTTTCTCTCTACTACATTTGATAGCCAAATATCGTCATTTTAACCTCACATTTCTATAAATTGTGTTAAGTACTCAATAATTTTGCTCTGAAGTCAGCTGATGAAAAACATTTTTTAAATAAATAAATCCAAAAGAAAATAAACTGTGTTCATGTAGTTCTGTGCAGTTTGTCTAAGTGGTATTGCCACACCTGTATGAGGTTGAAGCATTTAAAATTGCATTATAACAAAAAAAAAAAAGCTTGGGATTTATACATAGCATAAGCACTAAAAGGAAAAGAAAAACATGTTGTACTCCCATCTGATTTGTATTGGCATAAAAAAAGCATAGGAATTCATTCAAGCTATTGCATACTTGGGTGTAAACACAATTTTAATACACTATGCATATTCTGATACCTATTTTGGAACCAAAGACTTGCTTCTTTACAGCACCATGTTAATGAGTTTAAATACCTGGGGTCAACCATCCACAGCAATAGGGAGGTAAAGGAGAGGGTGCAGGCAGGGTGGAGTGGTGGAGTTGAGTGTCAGGAGTGCTTTGTGACAAAAGGATAGCAGCAAGAGTGAAAGGAAAAGATTACAAGACAGTAGTGAGACCTGCTATGATGTATGGCTAGGAGACAGTGGCACTGACAAAAAGACAGGCAGATCTGGAGGCAACAGAATTGAAGATGTTGAGAATTTCAGGGTGAGTGACCAGGGGGGACAGGATTAAAAACAAATACATCAGTGAGACAGCTCAGGCTGAGTGATTTGGAGATAAACTCAGAGAGGCAAGGCTGAGATGGTTTAAACATGTGCAGAAGAGGGATAGTGGATGTATTGGATAAATGAGGTTGAAGATGGCCAGGCAGGAGAAAAAGAGGAAGACCACAGAGGAGGTTCATGGATCCAGTTAAGGAGGTCACACAAAGGGTTGGTGTGAGGGAAGAGGATGCAGGGGACAGGGGGAGATGGAGGCAGATGACCTGCTGTGGCGACTCCTAACAGGAGAAGCCAAAATAAGAACAGTCTTTATCCAAATGTATTAGAGGGTATGGCTACATAGGCTATCAGAAAAGAGTAGAGAGGTCAGAGAGAGAGAGACAGAGGCCTTTTTCTTTTTTGTTTAGTATAACTTGGGTGCTAACATCAGTAACATTACAAAAACAAATGGGAGCTCTGGTAGCAACAGGAATAAGAGTATCCTACACAAATGAACAGTTCAAGAGGCCATGTATCTACTGACTATTGAAAAATTTGTAGTTTTTCCACACTGACTAAATCCTGGCTGTTGTTTTTACAGTTGTAGTGTCCTGTTATTTTGGAGCTGCAAATCTGTAGCATGCGAGTTAAAAAGTCTACATGTTTACTATATAAACATAGCATAGCTGAACATAGACCCATACATATTTTACTGGACTCATGCAAAATAAAAAAAATATATTTGCAGATTTCGGCATAGGCTTTGAATACTTAAGCATTTCTAAGAGAAAGCACTCTATTTCTTTACAGTAATATATGAATGGACAACCCGCAGTTGTATTGGAGTAATATTTGACCAGGAGTATTTATACTTTGACTCAAATAATTAGGATTTGTACTTAGTCCATCACTGATTACATCTACGCGGATGGAACAAATGATAACTAACCGGGCAAAATGAGCCGGTTGGATACCTGCTGGGCCGTAAAATCAGCAGCGGTAACTGTCTGAATTAGCTGACCTAGCTAACGCATACTCTGTGGCCTGGCTGCTACACATTAGCTGCAGCGGTCAGCACGGATTTACCCACCTGGTACGCCAAGCGTCCAATAAAACCAGTGTCTAAAAAAGGAGGTTAACAATCCAAATAAAGTCCGGTTTAATAAAATAGACTAAAAGCGCGTAATCTTCACCGGTGAGTTATAAGAACCTCTACGGATACAACTAACTGAGAGAAGGCTGGTCTTCTTCGAAATGAATCATGGGATAGCGTACCCTTTAAATATTTCTTCCTGCCCTCATTTCAGTCTGTCAGGCACAATCACGCCCAGCACTCGTAAATAACGTCTCACTACTTAGGTGACTTTAATGATAACCTATATGACCAAGAACAATAAGACAAGGTTGTTAAAGCAGTCCCACAGTTTGTAGTTCAGATGTTTTTGGTGAAAGGGAGTTCTCTTACTGGTTAAACATTGACCAACATCACAATCAGAAAAGCTTTTATCAAGAAATTATATCCCTTTCCTCAAACAGAAATTCAATTTTACAGTACTTTTCTAAAGATGAGATATTCTGTTTTAGTCTATAAAAGGCGTATCAAACTCATTTTAATACCTGGGCTAAACACAGCCCAGTTTGATCTTAAATGGTCCACATCAGTAAAACTATTCCCTTATAACCAAAAAATACACCTCTAAATTCTTCGCTGCTCTTTTGGCTTAAACTTTCATAAATAAAAGCTTTATTTAACTTTAATAATGCATGTGTAAAATTACAGATTGTGTTTTTTTTTAATATACGTAAGAATTTTGTTGTGAAGTCACAGAAAATGTTCTATTTGTGTTTAGTTCTGCTGTATTTTATCCACTGTAAAAAAAAAATCTGTTGTAAATAGTGGAATAGCAGGTATTTTTTCTGTTCTTTAATATAATACTAACAATATGAAAGCATCTCAGTTTCTGCTTTTTAATGGTTTATCAGTTATTCACTTTGGTGTAATATGACAGGCCATCTTTTGTCATTTTCACATATTTCAGATCCAGCCAGTGGGCCAGACTGAGCACTTTGGCGGTGGGTTCTGGCCTCTGAGCCTTATAATTGACAGCTGTGGTCTACAGTTGAAACCAGAAGTTTACATACACTGTATATGAACGTAAGTTTGCTTGTGCTTTTTGGGCAGATTTACATTATTGGTTGTTCCCTAAAATTAAGAATCTCTTTAAATTATCTAAAGAAAATGTGATATTTGGTATTCTTCTTAAAGTGGACTACGTGACCTGGCACTAAACACAATTATCAGAAAAGATAACATAAAACTCAAAACCACGCAAAACCATATGCAGAACTCAAAACCCTGACAAAGTAAGTATTTGATATGACCACCTTTATTTCATGAACACAGCCTAAATCTTCTTAGCCAAGCTTTCTTGTCATTTCTTCAAGTAGCCTTCAACAATATTTCTCCAGACTTCTTGAAGGATATACCAAAGCTCTTATTTGGCTGTTAGCTGCCTTTTGTTTCATTCTGTCAAGATGATCGCACATTGCTTCAAAAATTTTGAGGTCCATTCATTGCCCCATAAAACCTGTTGCCACTGATTTTCAGTCCAGTTCTTGTGTAATCTGGCATACCTCAGCTTGACTGAGACCATTTCTGATAAGGCTTCTCAACAGAAGGGCCAGATGCATCTCTCTGGTCCTGCATGAGGTCTTTTCCTATTTTTAAAGACTTGACTTTCAGATGACTTTTTACTGTTTATCTGCTGTAGATATTTTTTATGCTTGACACTGACCTCCACTAGTGCAGTTATCTCAAATGTTATAAGAACACGCTGCCCACAATACAGGGATATGCCAAGTTTTCACCTAAAAGCTCTTAGGGAATTACCTTGTTGGTGCAAAAATAATGTTTTGTGTTTATCGAACTGCATCATCTTTGACATTTTTTGTAGATTTAACTAAAGAAATAATAACAAATTGTAAGTTTTTACAAAAGGCTATAGGTAAAAAAGTACCTAAAGACACAACATGGGTTCATAACATGTGTTAAGTGCTTTTTTATGCTTGAGTGTTAAATGGTTAAAAACGCTTTACTGAAAATGCTCAGGTATAAGGACTGAGCTGAAAAAGTAGCCAATGTCCAATGAAAAACTTTGAAATAGTGGAGAGCTATTGCCATTTTTAAAGAGATTACAAGAAAGTCTGGCTGCTTGGAAGCACAATAAATTAGGATTGACTCAAGAGTTTTGCACAGCACCGAAGAAAAGAATTAGAGAAAAGAAAAAAGAAAGCAAAACAAAGAGAAAACAATTCTCTTCAATGATGTTTGGATTTCATATCATTATTATAAGACTTGTCAAAAACAACCTTTTCATGAGTTCATCATGGAATGAGACATACAAGATGATAGTACAAATAAACAAACATTTTTTTTATGTTTTACACTTTGTAAATATTTTCCATAAAAATGTGGATTACACTGTTACTTACTGAATCAGTGGAAAAATAACAGACAGAAAAATTAACAATGAAAGTAATCATTTTTTGAAATATACCATATGCTTTGTCATGTCTAGTACATTTTTTTTTTTTGTTCAAGTCTCCTTATTTTTGCTGTATAGAGCAATACAATCACAGCATATTTAGGTGGACCAAAATTAACTTTTTCTCTGTCTATCACTGTGAAATATATTCAACCATCTAACTGTGTAGAGAGTATCAAATACAATGTTATTTTCCTAAAGGCACTGACTGCAAATAGTCAGCAGCAACATGTAAAGCAACATGTAATTATTTGAAAGTGCAAGTATTTGAATATAGACATGCAGGTAAGCACATAACATTTTGAAGTGTCGTATTTGGTTTGTCCTCAGTCTCCAATAGTAGTAAAAAATAACATCCAGTGTCTTTTTCTCAGAGTAAGTACATCTCGGTGAAATCTTTGCTCATACAGTTAGGGGCACAAGTTTTGGGACAATTACACTTAATAAACTGGCTCTGTGCACCACGACAGTGGAATTTAAATCAAACAGTCAAGATGTGATTGAAGTGCAGACCAAAGCTTTGATTCAAGGGGTTTGACCAAAAAAACGCAATAAATGTTAACTGGACAACTGACTGACAACCAGTTTAATGGCCAGGTGAGACCTGTTCCTTCATTAGTCCATGACAGACTGAGCAGATAAAAAATCTGGAGTTGTCCAAGCTGGTCACTGTAATTCTCAAAGGTTCAAAGAGATGGCAGTGCAATTGAAGGTGGTCATTACTAGGCTGAAAAAAGCAAAACAAACCTATCAGAGAGAGACCAAAAACTGTAGGAGTGGACAGATCAAAAAATCTGGAACATTTTTAAAAAGAGGGAATGAATTGGAAGACCACAGGAGACAGTTGATCGCAGAATTTTTTACTTGGTCAAGAAAAACCCTTTTACAACACCGAGCCAAGTCAGCAACACTCTCAAGGAGGTAGGAGTATCATTGTCAAAGTCTACAGTCAAGAGACACATCCATGAATCTAAATGCAGAGGATTTACAGCAAGTCACAAACCACTGATTATGCTCAAGAACAGGAAGAAAAAGTTGAATTTTGGCAGAAAACATCTAAAAGAGCCTGCCAACTTCTGGAAAAATACAAATAAAACCAAAATGAACTTGTACCATAATGATGGAAAGCAAAAAATATGGAAAAGGAAAGGAACAGGTCATGATCTGAAGCATACCACATTATCTGTCAAACATAGCGGAGGCAATGTTATGGCATGGGCATGTATAGCTGACAGCTGAACTGTGTCAGTTGTCTTTATTGATGATGTGACTGCTGATAGAAGCAACAGGCTGAATTCTGAAGTTTCCAAGATTATACTCTCTCCTCAGATTCAGCCAAGTGCTGAAAAACTGACGGTGCAAATGGATAATGACCCAAAGCGTACTGCAAAGTAACCCCAGAGTTTCTCAAGACGAAGAAATATTCACCAAGTCAGTCACCAGGTTTCAACCCAACAGAGCAGCTTTTCAGTTAGTGAAGACAAACCTGAGGTCAGAGAGACCCATAAACAAGCAGCAACTGAAGGCAGCTGCAGTAAAGCCCAGGGCAGAGCATCTCAGGGGAGGAAATACAGAATATAGCGATGTTCATGTGTTCTAAACTTCAAGCAGTCGTTTACTGCAAAGCATTTTCATCCATGTATTAAAAGCAGTGCTTAAATTTAATATTGTGCTAGTTTGTAGCATAGTGGTTTGTGCATTCACCTTACAAGCGAAAGGCCCCTGGTTTGATTCCAGGTGGGGACACAAGCCCCTCTCCCTATGGAGGGTTGCGCCAGGAAGGGCATCCGGCATAAAACCTCTGCCAAATTGCCAGTGCAGATTAATCCGCTGTGGCGACCCCTGATGGAGGACACAAGGGAGCAGCCGAGAGGCACATTTTAGTTTGTCTCTTTGATTTGGGCCTCTGAAAATGAGAGACTATAAACCTTGCAGGTCACACTGAAGGCGAACGAAACCAGTGTCGGAAATTACAGTTTCTTTATTTCCATGTTCAGACACTTGGTGGAGCCAAAGAGCTTCTCGCGCGGTTTGGTAACGAAAGGTCTTCTCGGGTGGGCTTGGAGATGACTTTTCACACTACGGAAATGCGGTTTAAGCTGATTACGTCGGGAGTGAGACACTCCTGTGATACAAAGTTCCAGGAATGTGTGCCACATATTCAAGCTCGGGAATGACTCTGTATACCATCACTTTGTGTCACTGGGTGTCATATGTTTCATGATGTAACCCCTGGGGAAGATTACATGAAGATCAGATAAAGCTTCCTCACCATACCGCCACAGCAGGCCGGAAGAGGCTGGGAATATAGTTGGTCTATATAAGCCATGCCTTACTTTCAGCTCATGACAAAATAAACAAC
>VUQH01000181.1:0-13401 GCA_015106775.1 Etroplus canarensis | reverse complement strand
ACATTTTAAAAAATAAATTGGGTTTTTAATAATTAGTTAATATTTATTAAAACTACATTTCATCTACTTCTGTCTGTTTTTAAATGTAAGACATGAACTTTCGAGGTTTTGCTCATAAGGATGATCAAACCGTAATAAGGTCCTCTGGGTGATCACATGTTTTCATGTCGGCGTTTTGGCCGGGGCTGTGGGACACGCGTGGGCAAACACCTCGGCCAAATGTAAACAAGCCGATCATTTCTGCTGCGCTGCGTCCGTGGAAATTTCCACTTACAGGACACTGCAGCGGCGCTTCCTCGCAGGTCAAAAACAGCTCACCGCCTGCACGGGTGTGCGGGTCACGCCTACAAACATACGCAGTCATTTCGATAGCTTCTATTGGTTAGCCCGAAGGCGTGTCGTCTACGTTACGTCAGATTGCCTCTATATATAAAATCACGCGCTGTAGCGGAAAGCGTTTGTTCTAAACGCTTAAAACTACCGTTACGCTTTGTTTAACGGAAAAAAAGCTATTTCTCCCCCCCATTTTCATCACCTATTTAAGGTGAAATATCTTTCATTCATTCCAGTTCTTATACATATTGAGAAGAGCCACAGAGACCGTCTCTCCTGCACCACCGACTGCGCACGCGGCAGCCACCGGCGCAACGTCTCGCGGAGCTTTCGTCAGACTGCGGACCGGGGCGATTTTCAGTCCTAACAAAAAATGGCTTTGAGAGGACTGCTTTTCCGTCTTCTCAGGACTCCGCTCGGCCACGCTGGCCAGCAAAGCAGAGCTCACTCGGTGGCCGTGGTTGGGGCCCCGTTTGCAAGAGGACAGGTAAGATAAACAGCTTTGTTTCTTTATTTATCCAGACAGTTCTGCGTCTTTAACAATCACATAAGTCGTTTTTTTGCCCGTTCCCCCACAGAAACGAAGAGGCGTGGAGTATGGTCCCAAACTCATCAGGCAAACGGGGCTCATGGAGAGGCTTTCAAGTTTAGGTAGGTTACAGTCGGGCAGATAATAACTCAGCGACCGATGCCACCGCGTTATGTAACTGTTGGTGGGTGGGTGTAGCCTACAAGTCAGCCTGGGGAGAGTTTAGACGGATTTAACTTCTATCTCTGGCTTTCAGCCAGTCGGTTACATCACCGGGAGACGATACATATAAACAAACGGCGTGTCACCCAGGAGCGGTTTGGCGAACGAAGCAGTTCGTCCGTTTTCAGTCACTTTGAAGCTCTGATCATCACTTTGTCCCGAAAATAGGATGTGAAATGAGCTCATTTGTAGGCTGCTGTGTGGATAACACTAACTGATGTAAATCCCTGGCAGAAGAATCCAGTAAAGCACCTGCACAGGCTGGCATGCTGTGATGACTGCGCACGTAAAAGTGGGGGTTTTTTTCTTTCTCATTCCGAAACCACGTCTGGTGTTGTCATTCTTGCCAATATGCAAGGAAGAGGATGACTCAATGCAGGCAGTGTTACCTTTTATATGGCTCAAGCAGACACGCCCACAGAGCCTAGGATGAAAAGGGGGTGCTGCTTTGAATGTGAAAAGGACACCAGAAGGAAAGAATCCCTTATCTGCTCCTGTCTGCAAGTTGCCATTGTGATTGAAATTCCACTCCCAAGGCTGCAGACAGAAGAGCATTCATGATAATGCGAAGGGAGATTGCGGTTCAAGATTTTGAGGTGCCACTCAGCAGGCTATGAGAAGGTCACTGTAAAGCCAGCCTAGGCTACTTAAAGTCAAGCTGTGATCCAAACATAGAGAAGTCCCTTTGTGATAAGGTTAGTGTAGATTAATATGGTCCCATGGGACACACAAATATAGTCTGACACAATAAAGTCTCAAGGGCTTACACTAGTTGTTTAGTAGTTTAAAGTAGTTCACATTAGTTTGCTTGATTAATGTACTGACACATCCTCATCACAGAATTTGGGAAGTTTAGTAATAAGTAGGAGTTGGCTGTGGGCAGCATTAGCTCACATAATAGTTTAATCATACATTAAAAATAAAAATATCATAATCTTTGCACAGTGGTACACAGAGAGTCTGAAACCAGGTGTTACTGTTGACTCTAAAGAACTGTTGACTCTAAAGAAGATTCAAACTAAACTTCCACACCTTCTGTTTTATGGCAGTTCACGCCAAGATTATTATAGTTAACTAAAGCAAAACTGAAATAAAAATAAAAACTAGACTTTTGATAAAAATGAAAACTAACTGAAACAATATTGCGTGCTCACAAAACTAACTAAAATAAAAATATACAGGAAATGTCCTTAGTTTTAGCCCTTGTCAGTTTTGTCAGATTTTCTAAGACAGCCTATCTGATGAGGCTTTGGTGATTCTGTTTATTGAGACAGAGTGAGAGTCAGCTTGCTTCACAATGTGTTGTGTAATTTCTAATCTGAACATCTTCAATCTGCCCCTGAAATATAGCATCTGTATTATAATAATCAAGAAAACTAGAACTAACTGGAACTAATGAAAACGAATCTAAAACTGAATCTTTTCAAACTTTAAAACAATTAGGACACCTCTTAGTTTACCAGGGTTGCTGTGAAATTGCTGATGTGCACCACCCTGTACAAGAAATCAGCTGGATGCATACGAGTGTTGCAGCATTTCGGAGTTAATCCTTGTGTGCTTTATTCCTAACAACTCGTCTGCTGTAATCATGTTGTGTAATGGGCGCAGCCCTCCCTTTCTTTAGAATAGATATTTGAACAACATGCAGTGTTATTTTTAGAGTGATCAACTTTTATACTTTTTTTATGGCTGATACTTTCTATAATGATTTAAACTGCTAATAGCACAGACATTACAAAGTGATTTCAAAGAAACAAAGTATCATGGTCTGCTGAAGCTGGATGCAGAATATTGGCAGGAATCATTTCCCTGGTGGTCAAACTGGCAGTAATGAATGAAGATCTATCTGCTAAGTTACTAACAGAGCCAAACACATGAAAGGAAACACTAACAGAACTAAATACCATGTCGTCTTACATCTTCCTCAAGGTCACTTCATGCAATTCATACATATATTCAAATCAGTAATCATATGGTTTTAAAAAGCAGTTAATAGTATGAATATTAAAGACAGTTAAAAGTGCTTATAATTTTGCATTTCACATTAACCATTAGGACCACATGTAGCCCGTCCCTTTACTACACTTTTGAACTGTCCCACAAGAGATGCTCACAGTTCATCTCATTAGTACATAAAGACAAGGGCTATTCCTGTCCTGTCTACGAATGGTCATGCACCACACTGGCAGCTCATAGATCAGCAGAGTAATATTACACTGCCATCAAGGCTCATATAGCCAGATGAACCCCAGTATGGTAAAACACCTCACTTGTTTACTTCAATCCATCTCCTAAGCTAGGCAGACATTTTTTTGGTCTTCTACAGCCACCTAGCATAGTGCAATCTGCAGTCACTGAAACCTGACCTGAAGTGTGGAACAAGTCTAATGGAAACTGCTCTGTCATTCAAGTTCCACTGGCACTGAATGACTCAAACTCTTGAGACTGCAAGGTCAGACAAATTTATGTTAAGTCATGCTATTGGAGCCGCATATTACCAGGCTGCCCAGTTGACACCTGCACATGGCACCTGCAGGCTGTTAATTAGCAATGTTCAGGTTCTCCAAAACCACCAGGTTTCAGGTTCTTTTATTCAGATGTCCTGAGAAACGGCAATGCATTTCTATTGAATAAGTAATTCTAAACTGCACCGAGTGAGACAGTATAAAGTAGTTTAAATTTATTAATGTTTCTTCTTGTGTTCTAAGACTACACTGTCCATGACTTCGGTGATCTCAAATTCCACCTCCTGGAGAAGGATGAACCCTACATGAACTTGAATTTCCCTCGCACTGTGGGTGCAGCAAATAAGAAGCTGTCTGGAGTAGTGAGCAGTGCTGTCGGTGCCGGACACACTCTCATTATGCTGGGAGGTGATCACAGGTAATTATAGACCATGAAGGAGCTAGAATCTGCTGCAAGAGCACCTACTTTGAAATCATGTGGTGCAACTAGTAACAGGTTAGATAACATTCAAAGGATAGTTTGTCTGTTTTTCACATGTTAATACTGCAAATCACTTGCAAGGGTATTTATAAGGTTGCTCTTCCCCTGTTATAGCCTTGCTATTGGATCAGTGGCTGGCCATGCCCAGCAGTGTCCTGACCTGTGTCTCATCTGGGTTGATGCTCACCCAGATCTCAATACACCAGTGAGTTCTCCATCAGGAAACCTCCATGGCGTGTCTGTGACATTCTTGCTCAAAGAGCTGCAAGACAAGGTAAGAAAAACCATTCAGCTTCACGAAATTAAAAAAAAATAAAACATTGTTAGTGTTTTTACAGATTTTACAGGGAGATTGTGAGAAAACTGCAGCCTCATTATGCAATGCAGCTATAATTTGAAGGAGCGTAAAAAAGAAGACATGGAGCTAGGTTCAATTTTCAGAAGATTAATATGAAAATACCTTAATTAAGGTCTTTCTGGAAAAAATGCAGCCTTCTTATTTAGTCAAATAAATACAGGCTGTTAATGCATGAGGGGCGTCAGCAAATAGCCATAGGGCAAAAGGTTAATGCTGTTTTATTTAAAAAATCATTACTATTTATTTCAGCCTCTGCATGCATATATACCACATGTCGCATATTACAGGACTTACAGTACCCCTTTTTGTCCGCCAGGTTCCAGATATTCCTGGGTTCTCCTGGGTTAAGCCATGTCTTAATTCAAGGGACCTGGTATACATCGGATTGCGGGATGTTGACCCTGGAGAGTAGTAAGTGCACACTCCCATTTAAAACTTTTAACGTATGAAGCTGATGCACCCTGAAAATAGCTCTTGATGTTTATTTTGTTTTTCCAGCCAAAACCTTAAGAGCCTTGGTATTCAATATTTCACCATGAGGGATATTGACAGACTAGGCATCCAAAGGGTTATGGAAGCGAGTCTTGACCATGTTCTGGGAAGGTATTATTAACAGTTTATGATGTCAATTCACTATCAGCTTACAATGATATAATTGTTGTTTTTAACGTATATTTTTGTTGATGTGATTAAACCAGTTATACATGTTTGAATTGAAGTGTTTAAATCATATTTAAATGTTCTTATCATCCTGGACAGAAAACAGAGACCAATACATCTGAGCTTTGACATCGATGCATTCGACCCATCTCTGGCTCCCGCCACAGGAACACCCGTGAATGGAGGTCTGACCTATAGAGAGGGCATCTACATAACAGAGGAAATTCATAACACAGGTACACATCACTACAGTTATGGTTGTCATTCTCTTTGGTCTGTTTAAAAAAAAAAAAAAGACAAGGAAAGCCTTTAAATCAGCAGTTTCATTTTTCAAGATTTCTTTTCTTAAAGGTCTTTTATTGCCTGGTTTTGGTATCCAACTTTTCAATGTGCTGATGTGCAGGTCTGCTGTCAGTCATGGACTTGGTAGAAGTAAACCCTGTCCTGGGGACCAGCCCTGAAGCCGTGGAGGCCACTGCCTCTTTAGCAGTTGACATTATTGCATCGTCACTGGGCCAGACGAGAGAAGGCGCTCATGCATCCATTGATGAAATCCCAGCTGTGAAAAAGGATACAGAGCAGCTCTGCATCTGAGAGCATGAAGCAAAGTTTTGGACTTTTATCTTTTACCATTCCACAGTTTTAAATACAAGACTGCAAAGACTATTTATCTTAGGAACAGCAGCAGTTTAAAGTTCTTTCTTATCTTTTAGCTGCTTGGTTTTATGCTTAATTTTGAAAGCTAAATTATGTCTGGTTTCTTTAAACAGTTAAAGGGCTTTAAATATTGTTTGCATTGAAAATGCTGAGAAAAGTCTTTGACATGATTTAGAAATCACTACAGTTACTGGAGTACTACAAATTTAAACAGCAATACTAACTTATTTTACCATATTTAATAACTAAACTGGTGATGTGTCCAGGGTATACCCCGCCTCTCGCCGTATGACAGCTAGGATAGGCTCCAGCTGGATGGATGGATGTTGTAACTTAAATGAAGGGGTGAGAGCTGCCACATATTTATCATGTGTTTGAATGCATTTGCTTCAGAGACGCAAACTCATTTTGACTTGGAATGAAGTTCACAGTCCAATGTGTGGACTCACTGTTTTGTGGCTGTGCCAGTTAGTTAATACTAGAACATCACTTTGGTGATGGCTGTAGTTACTGTATTTTCTTTAGATTTACTTTTGTATTTTTACTATGACTTTATCAGTACATGGACTAGAGTTACTGTGTTTAGAAACATTACAGTATTCCTGAAAAAAGAAATAAGTATTTGCATCATTTAGTTTGAACTGATGTGTTGCTTGTTGTATGTTTTTCTTGATGTGGCCACTGAATGATCATTTTCCTTGTAACAAAGAGCTTCTATTTTGGTCTTCCATAAATATGATTAAATTTTTTGTTTGTTTGTACATTTGTCTAAATTGTTTAGTTTTATTAAGGTGATTTGCTGGTCTGGAGCATTTAAGGGCATGTTAACGTAATGCCACAATCTTACCAGGAGTGGATGACCCAGAGCATTCACCCGTAAGGTCAGACTGAACAATGCTCAGAGAAAGTGCAAAAAGAAAAAAGACCCAGAGAGCTACATATACAGGCGTCAGCATGTTAAATGTTAAAATTCATGACAGTGCAAATATAAAAAAGTTATTGAGCAAGTATGGCTTGGTTGCTTGGAAGGGTTTCTATGAGAAAGCGTCTACTCTCTAAAAATAACATGACAGCATGGCTTAGGTTTGGAAAGTTGCATGTGAATGAACCACAAGACTTCTAGAACAATATCCTTTGTATAGGTGAGACCAAAGTGGAGACGCCTGGCCATAATTCGCAGTATCATGTCTGGCAAAAACCAAATGCAGCACATCAACATAAACACCCCATACCAACTGTCAAGCACAGTGGTGGAGGGGTGGTGATCTGGACTTGATTTGCAGCCATGGGACCTGGGCCCCTTGTAGCTATTGATCCAACCATGAACTCCTCTGTCTACCATAGTATTCATATTTAAATGTGAGGCCATCTGTGGCTGAAGTTTGACTGAAACTGGGTCATGCACCAGGACAATGCACACCAGCAAATCTACAATAGAATGGCTAAAAAAGAAAATAATCAAAGTGTCGCAATGATCGGGGATTAATAAAGTATTCTGATTCTGATCCAAAGTCCAGACCTACACCCAAATAAAATGCTTTGGTGGGACCTTAGGAGAGTTATACATTAAAAAAAGCCGGTAAAACTCAATGAACTGCTGCAATGTTGTAAATAAGATTGGGCCAAAATGTATTTACAATTATTTAAGAGACTGATAAAAGTCATGCAGAAAAGATTAATTCAAGTTATTGCTGCTAAAGGTGGTTCTACAAAGTTTTGTATCACGGGGTGGACTTAGTTTTTCACCGGACTGTATAGAGTCCTGTAAAAACTTTAATTCACATGACTTTAAAGCATGAAGTTTTAGTTAGTGGAATTACTGTGGCTATAAACCAAAAATATTTATCAAATTAAATCTCATGATGGTATTAAATGAACAACCAAATAATCACCAAATGTATCATCCTTTAGGGAACATGACTATCAACCACATTTCATGGCAATTAACATGAAAGTTGCTGGGACATCACTAAACATCACAAGCCAAGGGTTCACCAAATCCAACAGAAATCTTATGAAAAGTAATTTTGAAAGATTTCACAGAACAAGGGGAACATCTGACCTAACAGCAGCAAAATCAGGACTCACTTAAGTCTTAAGGATTCTTCCTCCAGGGCAGTTGTTGCTCAGGGGGTAAAATGGGTTGTCTTAGAACAGGCTGGTTGACAGTTCAATCCCTGGCTTCTCCAGTCTACATGCCAAAGCATCCTTGGGCAAGACACTGAATTCCAAAGTGTGAAGGTGTGCACGATAGTTAAATGTGCTCAAAGGCATAGAATAAAGCACTGTATGAAAGGGTGAATAAGGCTTGTAGTAAAAAGCACTTTGAGCACTTAAGAGTATAAAAGTACTATATAAGTATCAGTCCATTTACAATAATATGTACCTTTCGGCTGTTCCCTATCAAGAGTCACCACAGCGGATTAATCCGCACTGGTAATTTAGCAGAGGTTTTACGCCGGATGCCCTTCCTGACCCAACCCTGCATGGTGAGAGGGGCTTGTGTCCCCACCTGGACACAATATCAGTAAAAATTTCATTCAGGAGTTGAATAGAAGTTGCTGTCTGGACTAAAGCACTGACACTGAAACCAGTGCTTTTTTGTACTTTTATCTAAACTGTTAAATTGGTTTTGCTGGTAACATGCATGACCATTTATTTATGTTAATTATACTATGTAAGGTGTAAATTAAAAAAAAAGCAAATCACTGAAAAACACAAAAAACATTTTTTTTAAATTTAAACTTAATGCCAGCGATATGCTTCAAAAAAGCTGCACTAATCTGGTGTTTTTTTTACCTATTTGGCTCCCATCCTTTGAAATGTCAGATACAATGCAATCTGAGCTTAAAGATTAGCTTTAATGACATAAGAACATCAAATAAGAAACCATTTATAACAGTGATTTTTGTATTATACAGTGGTTTTTCATTAACTGTTAAGAATATTGCATCTGTATTAAAATGTTCCATTCATTTTTACATGAATACATCTGATTAAGTCTCCCATAACCACTGGAATACTGGGCATGTCAACACAATAAAAATAGTTTTAACTGCTGCAACTTCATCATACTGTAGAAGATATTTACATTGCCAGCAGTTGAATTCTAGCAGTTTTGTAACCCAATCAGAGAATTAAAACTTTCTTAAACTGCTGCCACTATCAATAACATTCCACAAGTACTTTCACCAGGGAGACATGTGGGCCTAAGTAGCTTGTGCACTGAAGATGCTACAAAGAATCATCACTGTGCTCTGTATCAGCCAGCAGACAAGTCCAGATAATCATCCTTCAGGGCATCATTGGCATTAAGGGACAGTGCAAATTTCAGTTCAAAAGCTTCCGCAGGTGTTGCCCATGGTGACAAATTGTCACATCAAACTAACTTCACCTGCTCATGGACAGAATCACCCCTTCATTGCTCAATTGGCTAAAAACAGCAGGACAGGGTTATTATTGCTACTGGACAGTCAGTGGAGACAGATGTAGAAAGTCTGAGTTTGCCCTGGATCCGCAACATAGGCTGTTTTCAGACGGTGGAGTTTGCTCATTGTCGGAAGAACTTCAGGTAAATCACAGCACCCAGAATGGCCAACTCCATTACAATGATGACACCTAATAGCAACTTGTTTGTCACCAGCCTACAGGAGAGAAAAGAAGCAACAATGAGCTGATGCTCTGGTCAAAGAACAATTCAAAGAGATGCTAGTCAGAATCCCCAGGGGCGAATTACATCACAATCATAACAGACAGCACGACTGACAAGAGCAAATCGCCACTTTAAAATTACAAAAAGGGGAAGAAAGGTCCTTTAGGTGACTTTGAACATGGCATAGTTGATAGTGCCAGACAGGTTGGTCTGAGTATTTCAGAAACTGCTGATCTCCTGGGATTTTCCACTATCTCTAGGGTTTACAGAGAATGGTCCAAAAAAGAGAGAAATTATCCATTGAGCAGCAGTTCTCCTGAGCAAAAATGCCTTGCTGATGTCAAATAAAAATGTTGAGGTCAAAGGAGAATGGCCAGACTGCGTCGAGTTGATAGGAATGCAACAGCAACTCAAGTAACCACTTGCTACAACCAAGATATCCAGATGAGCAACTATGAACGCACAACATGCAGAACCTTGAAGCAGATGGGCTACAGCAGCAGTAGACCACACCAGGTGCCACTCCTGTAAACTAAGAACAGGAAACTGAGGGAGCAAGTTGCATGAGTTTACCAAAATCAGATGATATAAGGTTAGAAAAATGTTGCCTGGTCTGGTGAGTCTCAATTTCTGCTGCGACATTTGGACGTGGACGGTCGAATCAGAAATTTGGCTTAAACAACATGAAGGCATGGATCCTTCTTGCTGTGTATCAACAGTTCCGGCTGCTGTTGGTGGTGTAATGGTGGGGATATTTCCATGGCACACTTTGGGCCCCTTAGTACCTGAGTATTTTTGACGAGCATATCCATCCATTTGTGACCACAGTGGGTCCATCTTCTGATTGCTGTTACCAGCAGGATAATACGCCATGTCACAAAGCTCAAATCGACTCAAACTGTTTTCTTGAGCATGACAATGAGTTTACTGTACTCAAATGGATTCCAGATTCCCCAGATCTCAATATAATAAAGCACATCTGGGTGTGGTGGATTGGGAGATTTGCAGGGATTTGCAGCTGATAAATCTGCAGTGGCTGTGTAATGCCATCATGTATCTATGCTACAAGGCAGTTCTGAAGGCAAAAACGGGATCCAAGGTGTACGTAACAAAATGGCCAGTGATTGTATATATTGTTACCATGTGAGATGCTCATATTAAAAATGGCCAAAGTTTCAAATGATGTGGAAAAAGTGCTAGGGCTGAACTTACCGCCGTGACATGGCACGAAGAATTTTTCTGCTGCGACTGAGGTTTTCTCCAGTATTCACCAACTACACAGAAAAAATAGAGAGAAGAGATTTAAAAAAAAAAACACACAGCCTGACAACATCTCTGACAGACTCTCCCAATAATGACATTTTAAAAACACAACTAATCTAACGACATAAACCCAAACCACAGCTGTACCATCCAGTAGAACACTTCTCAGCATTTTTCACAATTCATATTACACATTAAAAACAGCCTCATACATTATGAAGGTAAGAGTAATACTGATTCACAGCTCACTCTGTTTCTGGTTCGGTCCAGCTGCTCCCTCTGTTCTCCCAGCTCCTCGATGATATCTGTGCCAATTTGCTCTGTCTCATTTGCAATGCGCTGACTTCTTTCAATACTCTGAGTGGCATTATTCAGAGACTCTGTGCCCTGGAGAAGCAGAGCTCTCTGGGACTGGAGGTGTGTCTGCATAGATTTGAATAAGTGACAACTTAAATTAGACTTATTATGGCAATACACTGAACTTAGTTAGGTAAGTAAGTTATCATGCCAACTTCTTCAGTGAGAATTTAAGAGGATTCCTAGTATCTTCCAGGTAGCTGACTACCTGGCCATTCTGATTATTTGCAGCACATACTGTGTCAAATCGATGAGACGATAATTTGATTTGCCTGCATTCTGACTATTTGCATGTGTTTTCATATGTTACAGTGCATTGAGCTCTCTCAGTGACAGGTGGTCGACAAAATACACACCCAGGAAAAAATGACAGCAGTCTTACCATATAAATGCACTGACATATTTATAGCATCATACAATAAAATCTGAGCATCCACAAAGACATGTGACAGGTCCTGGCTGGAAAGCAATCTCAAACAATCCATAACTCTTCACTCACACTGTGCTGATTTTCTGATGAGTAGATGCCATGATGACTTCCTGGCACTGTGTTGGACAAGGAGCCAAACCCAGGTGCTGAGGTTTTCATGTCCCTCTGCAGTTTGCCAAGGTCTCGGCGGTACATACGCAACTTTGTAGTCATTGTATTTCGGTAGGACGGAGGAGCAATACGCAACTCCTCTTCCATTTCTTGTAACTGGAGACACACAGGAAAATTTTACCATGTTAAGCTAGAGAAAAAAAATATCTTCCTGAGTAGAAACAAAGACAAAAAGCCCTTAACTCTCATAATGTCCTCCAAACTGCCATATACCTTTTGTCCTCTGGGGTCAAAAATGACCCCGCCTGGTTTGACTGTTATTTAAAGCATAAAAATTGTCAATGAATTCTGTGTTACATCTTTAGTCTTACTTCAGTCCAACGCATTACCACAAAATGTTCCCTTCATTTTGGAATTTAGGACCAATAGACCTTATTTACATAAAAGTATACCCTGTTTTTGAGTAAAAATCAAATGAAACAATTAATTATTTTGACTATTTTGACCTAACACACAGTGGTATATGCCAGTGTTTAATGATGTTTATGAATCATTTGATTTTTTTAATGGCTGCATATAAACTGTCTGGTTTGACTATTTTTAAAGGATATAAAGTGGATAAGTCATCCAATTCTGTGTTACGCCTTTAATAACAACATTAACAACATTTCTTTATATCATTGGAAATTTAAGGCCAATAAGACCTCATTTACATGAACTTTTATCTTGTTTTTGAGTAAAAATAAATAAAATCATCAATTATTTTGACTACAGTTAACGAGCACATGTGCTGATGGATCATCACAGGCTTGTATATGTGAAAGTGGAGTTAGGAGTTAGTGGAGGTTTTTAAAATGGCAGCAAATAATGACACCTAATGTCCTCCTGGGTCAAAAATGACCACATCTGGTTTGACTGTTTTATAAAGCATAAAGTATAAATTATCGGCTTCCGGTTCTGGTCTGAGAGGGGATGGCATCTTAGTATGTGAGCTCCCGACTGAAGTTTATAAAAAACTGCCCCAAAGTGAATTAATTAACTAGCTTAGTGCACTTAAAGAGAAAAAAGGGGGCATAAATGGCGTCCAAAAAGAACAAAAGAGTTAAAAAGTTAACTCTCGAACAAGTTGAAGATGATAACTCGCAGCTAACAGATGAGGCTAATGCTAGCCCTCCCGGGGCTAGCCGAGGCTACTCTCCCTCTCCTAGTGGCGATGGTTTTGGGACTGAAGACGAGGACGATCCGGCAAGTTTGACGCTGATACTGAAAGAACTGAGAGGCGTTGGCAAAGAGGTGAAAGAATTTCGAAAAGATACGAAAGCGCAACTGCTGGAAATAAGAGGCGAGCTGGACAAAGCCAACGCGCGGCTCAACGACGTGGAAACCAGGGTCGCTGAACATGAAGATAAGCTCCAGAACACAGACGAGATTTTGTCCGAGATATTAACAATGCAGGAAAAGCTTCAAACAAAACTGACATCACTGGAGGCCTACTTGAGGAGGGAGTCGCTCAGAATATACGGGGTGCCGGAGGGAGCAGAATTGGGTTCACCATCTATGACCCACTTTGTGGAGAAGCTACTCCAGGAGAATCTCGGCATCCCCTCATCAACAGCGCTACAGATCCAGAGAGCACATAGAGCGTTATCGTCGCCCCCGCCAGATGGCTTTCAACCCAGATCGATCCTGGTAAAATTCCTGTGTTTTACTGTTAAAGAAGAAGTGCTGAGGCTCGCTTGGCAGAAGAAAGGCTTTACGTGGAACTCCAGCAAGATCAACCTCGACCACGATTATCCCCCTGAGATCATGGCTATGAGGAAGGAGTATGCAGAGGCACGAAAGATCCTAAAAGAGAAGAATTTACGGTTCAGGACCCTCTATCC
>VUQH01000179.1:0-30611 GCA_015106775.1 Etroplus canarensis | reverse complement strand
ATCCATGAACCATCTCTCTGGCCTTCCTCTTTTCCTCCTGCCTGGCGGCTCCATCTTCAACATCCTTTGCCCAGTGTATCTAACATCCTTCCTCTTCATTTGTCCAGACCATCTCCGCTTTGCTTCTCTAACTTTATCTCCAAACTTCTCAACCTGAGCTGTCCCTCTGAAGTACTCATTTCTAATTCTGTCCATCGTGGTCACTCCCAGTGAAAATCTTGGCATGTTCAACTCTGCCACCTGCAGCTCCACCTCCTGTCTTTTTGTCAGCGCTACAGTCGCCAAACCCAAACATCATAGCAGGTCTCACTACCGTCTTGTAAACCTCCCCTTTCACTCTTGCTGCTATCCTTCTGTCACAAAACACCCCTGACGCTCACCTCCACCCACTCCACCCTGCCTGCACTCTCTTTTTCACCTCTCTTATGCACTGTCCATTGCTTTGGATGGTTGACCCCAGGTATTTAAACTTATGCAGCCTCAATACCTCTACTCCTTGAATCACCAGAGACTCCATGATACAATAAAATTTAACTCACGATACAATATTATTGAAAATTTAAACATTTTGCAATATGCTGAGTATTGCAACAAAATATACTGCAATACATTGTGATTGATTTACCATCTTTTTTCAGCTGTAAATTATGTCCCCAAAGGATAAGTTTGTCAATATATGTTTTAGCTGTTAAATTGGCCCACACAGAATCTGCGCACATACAGTGTTGTGTCATGATATTTTGTGTATCAATATTGCATTGAGGCAGGCATACTAAAATCGATATATTATAAAAATTGCAAATACAAATCGAACATTTTAGTACTAGAATAATAAAAATAATTTTTTATTGGTCCAGTATACCACACATTTGCATTCAGGTAAGTTGGGCAAGACTGTAAGACTTTCTGGGGTTTTTTGTTTGTTTTTTTGGGTCAGATTTTAGTTATTGTTTTGTTTAGTCTGTCTGCTTGACAATCCCATTTTGCAGGAGTAAAAATGACTGAAGTTAGAGGACCAGACTAAGAACATTATCTTATTAGATAAAACAGATACTGACAAAGTTTACCTATGGGGGCATGATTTACAGTTGATAAAAGGTGGTAAATTATAAGAGATTGTTGTATATTTTATTGCAATACTCAGCATATCACAGAATGTTTAAAATTGGAATAATATTGTATTGTGAGTTAAATATTGTGATTATATCATGTCATGGAGTCACTGGGGATTTCCACCTCTGCTGGTAACCATCTTTGGGTTTCAGTAGGGATGTATCCATAGGTTGGCATACCTTTTCTGAGCCATATCCAATAATATTAGTAATTTTTTTTTTTTTTTTTGCGAAGAGACACGCACACTCACATAATCTATCACTTCACCATATTTTACCTTGTGCGAAACTGAATACTCTTGCAAAAGATAGAAAAACTCTGTTTCTTAGTATATATTACTACTTCATTTTCTATGTGGTAGGTTCCATCATATTCAGCAAAATCTATAAAGCCTGTGATCTTCCCTTAATTTTAACTTTGGCATGGTGCTAAGCTAACCTTAACTTTCCTTTAATAAAATCCCTCCCTGCTTTCTTCACTGTTTTGTGTAAAAGCCAGATTTAAGAAAAGTGCAGGTCCTGCAGAGCCAGTCAAATTATGGGATATTGTCTCAAGCTGTGGGACAGGGTAAAAATGCAGTTCAGTCCCATGTAAAGAGGGACATCTGGTCACTGTAGTTATTACCTTAACTTTTTGTGGCATCAGGTTAGTTAAAAAAGAGCTTTTATTCAAATAGGTGTTTTTATTAATGTAACTGTTGGTTTATTAGTTTATTCACACAATTTACATTAAATCTAGCTTTGTTTTCAAACAGATCAAATCCATCTATTAGTATTTACAAGTAAATTAGAAGTAAAAAATACAAGTCAGTGGACTTGTTTGGGAACCAAAGGGCTGCTGGAGGTCACTGGCTCAAGACTCGCCAGTGGAGCTAAAGGCCAATGTTCAAGATCCACCTTGGGCTCAGATATGTGGAAGTGTCCTGGAAGACTGATGAGGAGTCAGTTCCTGCTTCACAGCCCACAATTTTATCAGTCACAAACAAAAAAGAACAACAAAGACTCAGAATCAGAAAACTTTATTAATCCCAGGGGGGAATTGCTTTAGCCGGCGTAATGTTTTGAATGCACTGGAGAAGTCAAAAAACATGACTGTCACAGTGCTCAATGGCTCCACGTTGAATTTGACTTAAATAAAGGTGCATATCATCAATGCAGAAGCACCAGCAAGCTCTTCTTTTTTTTGTTGCTGTCTCCTAAAAAAAAAACATCTATTTGCTTTAGTTTCACTTCATATTTTGCACCTGGCTGTCTATGCTCTACACCTCACATTTTTTGAACCACTGAATTAACCTAACATGCATGTATTTGGACTGTGGGGGTAAGTTGGATTACCCAGAAAAAGCCTAGCAGGCAAAGGGAGAACATGCAATCTTCACAGACAGGCCCTGGCTGGCCCATGGATTTGAACCCAGGACCTATTTGTAATTTATTGAGCATTGTAATAAAACATATTGAAATGCTAAATAATAAAAGGTTTTTAGTTCATAAGTAAAATGTTTTCAGCTCCTCCTACATCTTATGGAAGGCTGAAAGGCGCATCATGTGTTTTAAGGTGTTCTTTGTGGAACAGCATACAGTGGCAGGATCAGTGTTTCACTCTTGATTCGTCGTCTTCTTCTGCTACTGCTGCTCTCTTTAGGTTTCACTACAGTGGATCATCTGCCTCGAGTTCACCCTATCCTTGCATCCTCCTCTGTCAAACTAATCCTCTTCATGTCCTCCTTCACTACATCCATGAACAGAATCAGAATCGGAATACTTTATTAATCCCAGGGGGGAAATTGCTCTCTGTGGTCTTTTTTCCTCCTACCTGGCAGCTCCATCTTCAGCATCATTTCTCCCATATACTCACTGTCCCTCCTCTTCACATGTCCAAACCATCCTAGTGCTGGTCCCAGGCCCAGAGTGTCTTATAAATATAAAACATGATTTTTAAAATCAGTTTGAACTTAACACTTAATTAGTGAATAGTAATGTTTTCTTCTTCTCAGTCTGCACTTGTGCAGTACACTTCTGAATAATCTGTTGTTAATGTATTCTGTTTGTTAGTAGAATTGACAGAACATTGTTACCGTAGTCTAGTCCTTTCGTTATACTAGTCTCCTTCACTCTGTCTGTGTTGCTTAGACAATCAGTACTTTTTGCAATCATTTTATGTTTGTATTATTTATGAAGATAAAAATGTCACATTCAGTGCTTCTAGCTGGACTTTATATTATCACAAACAGAGTATCTTTGAGCCTCTCACCAAAATATAGCAAATATGAACGTTATCTTGGACAGTTCATTGAGAAAATGTTTAAAAACAGATAATAAAGCAATATTTAGCTGCATTCCTAACTTGTGTAATATAAGCTCCTTGATATATCCTATTGTTTTATTTTAGGCAGAGTGAAGAGATCGGTTTAATGTGTGTGGCATTGAGACAAGAGGCACCATGAGTGCAGAGTTGGATGCACTGACTGTGGTGAACCAGCTGCGAGATCTTGCTGCAGACCCCTTAAACCGAAGAGCCATAGTAGAAGACCAAGGCTGCCTGCCAGGTCTTATCCTTTTTTTGGACCACCCCAACCCACAGGTTGTCTATTCTGCACTATTGGTAAGTATATGATCAAATAATACACTGTGTTTGGTTTAAATGTGCAGACTTGTATCCTTTCCCTGCTGTCCCGCAGTCTCAGAGCAGGTTTTAAATGACAGCTTAAAGGCCATTTTTTTCCACCTTTGTGTGGTGCTATTAAAACTGCTGCATGTTTAGAAACACTGTACAGTGGGGACATCTGCTGTCTGTTGTGGTGTAAACATATTGTAGGGTCCAGATATAGCTACATCTCCCCTGTTCCTCTACAAGCACTTTCCTACAGCGCATGCCTTGTGTTGCGTGAACGCTTTTAAATGGCTTTATGTAACCATTGCTTCAGGTACCCAACCAACACAAAGTTCATATTTATATTGGTTATGTAATATTTGGGGTTGTCACATACCTTTGCACATGCATGCCCTTTTTAAATTTGTTTTATTTATTATCACGAAGCGTCTGACCTTTTAGCACCAGATAGCTAACAGTTGCCCTTGTCCTTGCAGGCCGTGCGTTACCTGGCAGAATGTCGAGCCAACAGGGAGAAGATGAAGGGCGGGTTGGGCATGATGCTGAGTTTGCAAAATGTCATGCAGAAGCAAGTCTCCGTTCCCACTACATCAAACACACCACACACACATGCTCACAGCGCATTTTCTTTACACAAACCTTAACGTAGGATTTCTTTTGTTTTGCCTGGACAATGTTTGTCAGTCTGCAAAATTTCAAGGCAGGCTGATGTCCTTCTGTTTGCCATGTCAGGATGAATGTGATTAAAGTTGAATTCAAATGGGGTGGCAAAGGCTTAAAATGCTGGTTTTGCATGCCACAGATTTAAATGCATTTTGTCATTTCTAAAAATTCTTGATGAGTTCGCTTACATGTGTTAACTGATGTGGACATTGGTTTGCACATTTAAAATGTTTTGCACATGTGGTGTCTTATATATTTTTGTTATAAGCCTTCATTGGATTATCATGTACATGTTGTTTTTAAGGTAGATGTGGTTTAAGGGTTTGTCTAACTTCATAACACTAGTTTTACCTGAGGGTCTCTGGAAACACCCTTCACCTTGTGGCAGTATTTCATTGCTATCCTTAAAGCAAGCCATTCACTTCAGTTTGTCAGGGTTGCATGACAAGTAACCTTGTAGCAACAAAAGCATGTTTCCAGCTAACAGCGCAGTCAATCTGACTTTGAATAGAGGTCGATCATAGCTGGACAGAGTGGGAACACATATCTAAAGGGAAGTGTCTAGCATTGTTGAAACAGGTGTGAATATAATTTTAACCCTTTAACTCATTAAATCTCAAGTAGATGCATCTTCCTAAGTGCTTAAACCATTAAATATATTTAATGAATCAACTCATTAGAGTTTGCCAAAAGGCTTCTGTAGAGCTGTGGTAGCAGTGTGTCGTGTAGTGCTGTGGATCCTCATGCTGTCAGTGGGCAGCAATGCCAGACAGCCAATGTCATAAGTGGTTAGTATGGAAGGAGTGATGGCTTGGTTACGTATGAAGTAGTATTGCCTGCAGGGGTAACCCTGGATCTCTCATAAAATATCAATTCTGGTAAAACAACAGCTACTGACCCCACACGAATTCCTCAAGACAAGTTGCTGCCTTGTGAAATATTGTGCTTTGCTATGTCATTTTTTTTTCAAAAAGGACATTAACAAACCTGACTCGTGCAGAATAGGCATAATTAACTTGAGTTCCAATGCTGTGTCATTGACTTCAAAACTTTGGGTATGCTAAATACCTGTACAAATAATTTTACAATATAGAGAAAAAAGATTGAGTGAAAGCTTTTAAATGCTTCCTGTCAACCTAAGTGCCTGCTAAATTCCAGCATCAGACCAAAAAGGATTTTTACAAAGCTAAATAGAATTAAACCTGGGCAACATGGTTTTGATGTGACCACAAAAGCAATCACAACCACTGACATCACCATAATTTGTTTTTTCTGAGAGGAAACTAGCCTCCTGCACCACTTAATTTCTGTTTTGAGGCTGTAGGAAGTCTAACTTGTGACCTAAGACTTTGCCCAGTAACAGTTCTTTTTAGACCACGTGGTGATTAGTATAAAGTGCATGAAAAACAATGCCTGTTCATAGGACTTGGGAGGCCCTCATATCAGAAAGAGGAGAGCTGCAGGATGGCTACTTCTCTTCAAAACTTACGTTTTCCTTTTCAGGCATGGCATTGCTAGTTCTACTTTCGTTTATATAAATTGCCATTTATAATTCACAAGACTAAATGACCTGATTTATTGTTGGCATCACTATCAGTGCAGATGTGCTTATAAAGGCACCCAGGAACTTATCATATAATTTCAGCTCTTCTCTGTTGGGAGGCACTAACTACTTGTGTGCACATAACATTTTTCAAATTGTATATTAATTTCAGATGTCTGAGTCCGTGCTGATAATTTGCATTTACTTTTTCCACACCTACAGGAGTACCTCGCCTGGGGAGACCAAACTGTTGGCCTCAGAAATCTATGAAATTTTGCAGTCAGCTGGTAAAGAAGAGGCTGAACAGGCCGAAGCAGCTGCTGCCTCCTGCCGGCGCAAAGCCCAGTTCTTCCTGGGTTCCAACAACAAGAGGGCCAAAACTGTCGTGCTGCAAATTGATGGACTGGATGACTCTGTAAGTGCATTTAGGTCTTAACACAGCATATTGTCAGGCATCTGTCAGGTCCAGACATACACCAAATGTCCACTGATGCACAAGAATTTCTGTTCAGTTCAGTGTGTTTGCTGCTGCCATAATCAGTGTTTGCCAAAGCATCATAAGGGTGTCTATCTGGCACATGATTGGAGGGCAGAGGGGTCAGGTTTTAAATGTCAGCCATTGAACAGCAGGATGTTGAGATTGAACCTGAATGCTGCTCTCCAGGAAGCTTGCACCTAGCCAGATTACATTACAGCAGACAGACGGCCTCTGGTGTGCTGCTTCCCTATCGCTTTAGCAGAAACGCCACTGTTGAAGTTGGAAACCATGAAGATATAAGCACGGTTTCTCAAAATCATATTGTATATAGCCATTTAATGATTTATAATATGTTTTTTATCAGAATTTAATAAAATTATCTGTTAGTCACTCTATATCACCCACATTTTAAATCTTATAGTGTACATTTAAGATGTTAGATTCTTTTTTGTTCCTAAGTTCACTGTGTCCCTTCCTGTTATCAGACTCGAAGGAGCCTGTGTGAGGAGGCCTTGCTGAAGATTCGAGGCGTCATCAGTTTCACCTTCCAGATGGCTGTTAAGAGATGTGTCGTCAGGATCCGTTCTGACCTTAAAGCTGAGGAAAGTGTCTGTTCAGACACAGAAAACCATTTTGGAGTTTTTTTTTTTACAGTGATGGAAATCAAATAATACCAATTGCTTTTTTTTAAAAACCATGTCTGTATTTTTTATTTATCAAATAATTCATGCTTTATCTTGAACTGTCTTGAAGATATTTTTAAAATCACAGAACCTGCAGTCTGAAACAGTTTTATTTAAAACTTGTGTGTTTATATCAGAAAGTGTCAGATTACTTTTAAGAGATGAAAATTTTCTTCTAAGAAAATAATTCATCAGACTGGTTGAATGGCACAAATTTGATGTTGATATTGGTACCAAAAGCACTAGAGCGGAGAACAGCTGACCCAGAAGTATTATTATGCTGTATTCAGTATTTGAAATAAATGATTTTCTCCTCGCAGGCTTTGGGAACAGCAATTAACTCCACCAAAGTAATGAAGGCTCAGCAGGTGGTGAAGACAGAGGATGGAGGAGAGGTAAGGACAGCAGGGGCCCCAATATATGAGAAATAAAACAACATTAGACTTGCATATATGTACCTTTTGGCTGCTCCCCTGCATTCTCCACGAAGGGATCGCCGCAGCAGATTAATCTGAATTGTTAATTTGGGAGAGGTTTTATGCCGGATGCCCTCCGTAGTGAGAGGGGCTTGCATCCCAACCTGGGATCAAACCAGGGACCTTTCGCTTTAAGGTTAACTTGCAAACCACTATGCTACTGGGGACACTCCAATATTAGACTTACATAGTTTACCTTAAACTCTATACATAAAATTCATTTCCCCCTGAATGTCCCCAGTTGATGGGTCAGTGTGTTCACTGTATGCTGTGTTTATCCATGTACAGGGAGTCTAGCCCCCTGCCTGTGGCTGAGATTTATTCACACTGACATGATTAGCTGGTCACATCTTTGCTTCAGCCTGTAGGCTAGTTTGCAATTTGCCAAAGACATGACCAGTCCTAGTTGCACCTTTTACAGCATATAGTCCAAATTCTACAATAGCCCAAATTAAAATATCATGATTTTTAACAACTCTATAAATGATAAACAATTACACCATAAATATTTTTAATTCATTGTTGGAAAATAATTGAAGAAAGTAGCAGTTTATTATGCAGCCAGCAGGGGTCAGACCTGGCCCAGTCATGTATTTAAATCTGAACTGCAGGGTTTCTGGCTCTGTTGTTAAACAACTGAGCTTCATGTTAACTGCCTATGTTTATTAAATGTTTTAATTTATTGTATTTATTAAAAAAACACACTTTATACCCTTTGCCCCCCCCTCCCCCTTTACTTTGTGCAGCTGATGGTGCCATTCCAGGAGGACTCAGCAGTGGTGGTAGAAGAGAACACAGACATCCCAGACTACCTGCCTGAGGATGAGAGCCCATCCCAGGAACAGGACAAGGCTGTTACACGCGTAGGATCTATCACTGATGGCATGGGCTGGCTCAGTACGGCCGCTAACTTCCTGTCACGCTCCTTCTACTGGTGACAACTTCCTGTGATCTGTTCTTTGCTCCCTGTTATGTCAAAGGTACCATCCAGCTGCAGACTTAGCATCTCTCAGCCTACTCTCAGGCTAAGGCCTTCCCCACAGCCCGACACTAGACTAGACTCCTTGCTCCAAAGCACGCAGGCAGAGCCCAGCCGCATGTGTGCAACAAGAGCTGGACTGAAAGATGAAACCTGCAATAATCTGTGTATATTCATTATGAGCTACACATCCCACTACTGGCTGTATGTGCACAACTATATACTAGCTGCATATATATCTCAAAACACAAAGCCAGAGGAATTTAAATTGAATGGAACCCAAATAGCTTTATGGGAATGTGTATGGCTGTGTTGACTGATTTGAAGCGAGTGTATTTAACGGACAGGCAGATTTTGCGTACCTCAAAAACTGAGTGTTCTCCGTATTTTTGCATGATTTTGGTTTCTTTTTTCCTAATGATTTTTTTCCATTCGTATTCACACTACATGTATTTTTCATATTTTTTAACCTTTTAATTTCCTGATTATGTCATTTTTGTCTGTCTCTTCTGTTTTTTAGCACGCTATTATGCTTTTGTGCCAATTTTGCCTAATGCAACCTTCTCAATTATTGTGTGTGCCTTTTTTGACATTTTAGTGTAATTATTATTTATTTATCATTCACTCAAATGATTTGAGAGCCCCAAGCATGTTTAATGTTTGTTCTTTGCCAGCAGCAGCTGCCCCCTCCCCCGGCTTTCAGCCCACTGAGGGATTTCTCTTCAGTAGAAATAGTAAATAGACACCAGCAAGAGGCTATAGCGTACTCAGTGTGTGAGACTGCATTGCATTCTGAAAGAACAACTAGCTGGCCAGCTGGCTGATTAATACACAAGATCTTGATGTCTTTGTTAGAAATCAGGACTTTTCTGATTATATAATACAGGAGAATTCAAATGTGAGCCTGCAGTGGCTGTGAATTAACTGTGTTAACTGCACACAGTTTAGGCTACCTCTGCTTTCAGCCTCCTATCCTCACCTCAGCTTTAGGATCCTCTGTAGTTTTAGTAAAGCCTGTGGATCAGCATGGTGAAGACAAACCTGTTAGCTGCCTGCTTGTCAAATACTTCCCAGTGTTACCTGTAATTCCACTTATATTTTACACTATTTTAGCTGCTCTAGATAAGGTCAAAGTACAATTTAGCCAGCAGTGTCCTTAAAACAAAGATCTTGTTGGTGCACAGTCTCACACAAACAGACAGAGGACTCACTAATGCTGGCTTATAAGCGATAGTGGTGTACTTTAAGATATGGTTATGTACATTTTGTAAATGGTGCCTGATTACCCTAAAATCACAGATTGTACATGTGAAGGACTTTTTTTAGTTTTAGTGATACTGGTTTTAATTTTGTGTCACAAATTAGAGTAAGAGATTCAAACAGTTAATGCTAGCGCTCTTTTATTGAGATTTTTTAGGTTACCCAATGACTCACTTTATATTTAAATATGTTGACATATTTGCGCATCATTAGCAATTACTCCTTATATTGCAGACCAGGCAACTTTTATTCTTTTGATGGAGTGGAGATGTCAAAATTGGGAGAAGTCAAAGAGATAAACGGCACAGATTAACCTGACTAACTGATAGTGACTACCCTCTGGACAAAGCAATAATCATTTTTATATTTAATGTAGTGATAATAGTTACACAACAACCTAACAATCAATGTTTTTGGACAAGAAGGTATTGAAAACAAAAATTGTTAGTATTAAAATTGTTACATTAACATGTTCATTTTCACACCTCCATGTGTAGTTTCATTTTAATGTGTCTCAGCTCATACTGCAAAGAAATACTTGAACATTGCTCAGAAATGTCCTAATGTATTGATCAAATTGTAAATTCTCTTTTCTTTTAGTTATTGCATCTGTAAGGTTGACGTAGAACCAGTCCTCAAATACGTAACTTCATGTGTACAGATGTCCACTGTCAGCAGATGTAATTTAATGTATGCAGATCTCAAAACTGTAGATTCCCATACAATGTTAATACAAATAATGATAAATGTAAAAATCAAACTTTTGTCTGCTGCTTTTTTACTTTGCGTCAGACTCTAGTATTGACCTATCATTTGCACTCATTAATCTCACATTCTTTCATCTTCCTGCCATGTGCAGTGCTCACACCAATGCTCCAGACCTCACTTTGTCAAATCAAATTGCTGAGGGCAGCAAACATTCTGAGCACAGAGAGAAAAGCGAAATTCAGTTTTCTTTACTGGTGCATAAGCGACGTGCCCTGGGGCAATCCTGTGGCCTGCCCACCACTTCCCCCCAGCCTCGGTGCTGGTAGGAAGGCAGAGGCAGCAGCCAAACCCAGCTGGAGGCCCTGAAGCCACTACTGCTGCTGCCGCTGCTGATGTGGCTGCTGCTGAGCCTCTAATAAATGCTGTGCCAAGCTGTAGAGAAGACCTTCACTTATCTGCTGTATCATCTGTATGGACAGTGACCTAAAATAATGTTTTTATGTTAATGTTGACAGGACGGATTTGAATGTCCCAAGGCTACTTTTATATTAAACTTTTGTTTTTACTAGGAAATTTCTTGAGAGTGCAAGATATGGGAGAACAAATGAGATCCAGTATTAACAAAGCTTGTAATTTCAATTTCATCAGACTTCTGCTACTCTGGCATGGTCTTTGACATTTTTTCACTTGCAGGGAATGCTCATAGGCAAATATGCATGATAATAAAGGATACAAACCAAAAAAATGCTATTGACCGTGAAAAGATGCAGAGCACGCAATGATGTGATGTGTGACATGAAGTTGTTCAGTATTTAGATTTCTGTTCTTTCTTCTGGGCAGCAGCCTGATTGAAGAAGGTCAAACTCCTTTATGAGGTAGGTCACCAGTTAAGAATGGTTAATCATCACTTGGGTTCATACTGATGACACTGATGGTTTGAATCCTTACTGCATACCTTGACCACTTAGCTAGCCATTTTTTTCTTCACCATTATCAGGACATTTAAATCCAAAACATTTGTACAAATGTATATTCTTCTGAGCATATTCACTGATGCTTAATTTCTCAGTTTTGTCTCACAAGTAAAGGCAGCAGTTTGGTTCTGTGAAGCATTAACCAGTTTACACATTACCCAGACTACTTCAAAATGAGTCTCTTGTATCTTACAGTGACACGCAGTACAGTTTGTTTGTAATGAAAGGCCTGTAAGTTCCTTAAGCTCTTATTTCTCACACATCACCACTAGAGAGAGACAGCAGGCTGAGGAAGACAAATAAAGTGAGTGGTCCAGTGTACAGATCTCATATCCTGCAATGAAAGCACTTGTTTGTAATTAGATGACCTGAGATGATGATTGAAAACCCATGCTGAAACTCCTTTTCCATCTGGTAGGTTTGAACTTGAGCAAGAGTCATCATAACCATTAACAGACTGCCACCATTAACACGCTTTATTCACCTCAGTCCAGTGTCTGTAAGGCTAACGGCACTAATACAGCCATAAGGTTGTTTTTAGTAGTTAAGTGTGCACCTTTCCCTTCAATGCCCTTAGTACTAATGAACAGCCATTTTCAGGTTTAAATGGGGTTTTTTTTTTCAAAAACTGTTATGTTCTTACAATGACCTTACGCCTCTTAGTTTTTTGCACAAAAGGTGATATGCTTTGATGTCCTCCAGAGAATATAGAGAGGTGAGAACCTTTCTCATCTTCCCCATCAGATAAAACACAATCAGATTGTTGCATGCACAGTCCTTTCCCCATATCAGCCCAGTTGCATATATGTGCATAAGTGTGTTGTTATCACCCTCCCACCTGTGTGTATTTGCATGGTTAATCTACACGCAGGGAAGAGGGCCCGATGGAGGGTAGATAGGTGCATCTCACTGCCCCTTGGGCTCTTGAGGAATTTTATTGGAGGTTCAGCTCCCAGTCAATGGGATCAGCTGTAAATCCCACTCTGAGTGTGGCAGGAAATGATGTGACTCCGGCAATTTATGTCAAATAACTTTTGAGGATGTGTGAGTGTAGCGATCAGCGCTACCGGGGCAGCGATAACTCTTCGGCAGGGGGCCCCGGTGAAGATTTAATTGAGACATTTTTCTTTATCTGGAGCGAAGCGCCTGAGCCGTGTTGTTGTGTAACGAGATGTAATGTCTCTCTTTATACGGGGGTCAACATCCAGGATGAGGGAAGGTCACGGACTGACTGTTTGAGCATCCAATTTGCTCACATAATACCAGCTCTTCAGGGAGCTGGGTAAAGACACAGAGTATTAAGTTACACAGTCCACATATCACACTTGACCTGAAGCCCTGTGCGCTGTAGGAATGTAATGCTGTGTGAGTTCATGTTGTGTTTGTTAGAGTATGAAGACAACAGATAGGCCTATATAGAAAAAAAATAGCTGATAAGTGGTTTTCCTTGTTAGAATATTGACCCATCTTTAAAATAAGGCATCTTTATTTTATATTTTTGAAAGGTAACTATTGCTTTTATTAATATGGAACACACATTTACCTACTTCTTTAAAAGTGCATTATAAACCATAATTAAGGACACATTTTGGGTTAACAATGTTTATTAACTGTACATCAGTGCATGCATTTCTCCTTTCCTGATAAGCCATCACAGCTGTACATGTTGCAAACTGACAACCCTTCATATTCATGGCTTCTAGTGATATGAAGCATTAGCAAAAACTGTGTTAAAAATAACAAAGACTCCAGTTGCATTATGGTGTCCTCCTGAAGATGCTTAATCAGAAAATGGTACAAATGTTGTTTTTGTTTTTGTTTTGTTTTTTTAAACTTAAGTAAAATGTACAGTTAAATACCTTCCTTTAGAAGTACACTTTTCATATTAACCCTATACTTAAATTAAAAATAGGAACTCCTCAAATGCAGTGCAGCTATGATATGAAATGGCTTCTGTCAGTATTATATAATACCGGATAATTATTATGTAAGGACCATATAATGTTAGTGATTTTTAATTTGGTGGGATAGCAATGTTCAGTCACATTTTCCAGATGATATCATCATAAGCTGCTTGTATCCTTTTTATGTATACATATGCAGAATGGAAGCCTGCATACAAACAACAGCAAATACCCTGCATATAAGTAAAACTGTATAAAGCTGAATGGCCACTGGAACTTTTACAGTTCCACCATAAATTATTAATACTTGATCCTCTGGCAGCATCACACAGCAGTCAAGTTCAACAAGTGTGCATAGCCTACTGCAGGGTAATTCTATAACCAATGTGTTTTCTGATTTCATATGAGAAGAGGCTGTGTTAAATCTTAATTTATAAAGAAAGTAGTTCTCACTCACTATAGCTGCCAAATAAATGTGGAGTATTTTAACTGAAGTGCTGCAGAAGTTAGGAGTAGCTTATGCTTTTTCAAAGTGCAGCTCATCACTAAATGTAATTAGTTTCTTTCCACCACTGTTTACATATAAAGAGTGGCACCTAAAATTCAAGTAATTCAAAAGCAGTATATCTGATATTGGCTGACTGACCAACTCACAGAGTAAGCCTATCCTATAATGTTTTTTAATCACATGTCTTATTTATAATCTAATGCATATTTCTTGCATTGTGTACCTCTCTGTGTGCTTTCCATTCTTCAGCAGCTTGCATGGGGGCCTTGATGAGATGCATGCACACACAGGCAGCCCGTAATTGTGGCCATAGCTCATTATTGTTCCCCGGATGATTCGGATCCGCCGGGGGGAGTCTCGTCCTCTGACACCGCTGCGTCCGCCCGGCGACAACCACTCCAGGCACTGATTGGTGGGATGAAATATTGCCGGCGAAAATTAAAAGGTCCCAGTGTCAAAATAATTCATGATATGCATATCTTTGGCTTGATGAAATCGCTGATATCTGGATTAGACGGATAATAAAAGCGATCAGGCTACAGTGTAACTGTTTCAGCAGTAGCTGAGGAAAGCTGACCAGATCTCAACAAACTCAAAGTGGGGCAAACAATGTGTTTGTATGGAAAAATGTGAGACAAATAAGTAATATTATGGGGTAGTCCAAAATTTTAATATCTGACTTAAAAATACAGCAAAATATGCATATTACTGGACTGGCAGGTAAAGGCCAAATACGTTTTGTCTGAATGCAACTTTTCAGGCTCTCTTGCTGAATAAATACAAGAAGGACAAAATGAAGCTGAAGGATGGATGCATTGGTCTGTATATACTCCTGTATTCTCATTTCTTTCACTATTATTTCACCTGCTGTTCTGTCTTGTAACCATTCTTGGGATTCACTAGGGATGCATCCATAGTCTGGAATACCTCTTTTGAGACAATTATAGCAATTTTTAGACAATTATGACGCATACATGTTCTACATCACTTCATGTTGTATTTTCCCTTGTGTAAATTTGAAAAATGCCTCTTGCAAAAACTCAGTTTCTCAGTATTTACAACTGCTTCATGATCTTGTGTGGTAGTTTTCATTATATTCCCCAAAATCTATACAGATTGTGACTTTTAACTTTCCCTGAAGGGCATAGCATTAGACAAACATCCTTCACTTGAATTTAACACAAAGCTTTTCCTGCTTTCTTCACATTGCATCAGGTAAAAGCTGAAATTTAGAAGAGTACATGTCCTGCAGAGCCAGTTAAAATGTGGAACACTGTCTCAAGATGTGGGATAGGGGATAAGGGATAAAAATGCTGTGCAGTTCCGTATAAAGAGGAACATCTGGTCACTCTAGCTGGGCTGGGAAACAGCTTCTTTATGTGTCAGAAACAGAGGTGGATTGTGGGGTTAAGAAAGCCTACAACAAGTGTGTGCATGTGTGTGCACGCATGATGTTGGTGAGCCCCTGTCAGGTGGCACGCGCTGCAGTTCACCACACAGCCAGACCAGTGATTTGAATATCTGCTGTAATTGTCCCAAAACGGCTCATCAGTGGATCTGCCTGCTGCCATTAGGGCCCAGCAAAATGGTGTGACATTCAAATTCCCCTCAATGACAGGTTATTAGAAGCCCCAAGCAGCCGGCACATAATTAAGCACCGTAACGCTGACCTGTAATATGAAGTGATGGCACAGTCGTATTGTGGGCAAGGATGAAATAGGTGCTTTGTTAAAATACATGGGGAATTGTGTGATTTTTCACACTGGAGCAAAGTAATCATAAAAAAGAAGACAGCTGTCAATATAAAAAAATCCACTCAAAATTATAGAGGCACATAACACAGTGTGATTTTACAATGAGGGAAACTGCATGCCAAATGCCATGGCAACTGCTGTCACATAACAGAGATTGATGTGCTGGTCATGAATACTGTTCAAAAAAAAAGTGATGAAACCTGATATTATTACTGTATGCCTAAATTTTTGTTCCTCTCTGAGACCATGTTGGTTTATGTTATACAATTTGCTTAGAAGTCCATATTTATCCCAGTGATGTTGAGCAGTGTGAAAAAATCTCTCAGTCCAAAAAAAGGGAAAAAACAAACAACCTGAGAAAAAAAGCAAATGTGTGACTTTCATTTGTGACACTAAAAGCCTATTACACAACTTAAGACATGCTGTCTTAGGCCCCCGCTTTCCCCTTTAGAACAAGTGGACGTTGTGATGAGCAATAGACCCATCTGCTGTGCCCTCTCCTCCAACTGGTGTGTGAATATGAAGTAGTCTGTAGGTGCCATTTCCAAGCTGGAATATAATAACATTGGTACCTGGAAAGTATTACAAAAATGATAAAGTTTTATTTTATGCTACCTGACTGTGCCCCTGGGGTGAGCAGTTATCACATCTCAGCATTCAGCGTCAAATGTATTCTTTTCTGTGCTGTTCATGTTAAACACTATGAAATGTACAAGTTTTATGACCCACTTCTGCTTCTTTTATTGTATCCAAAGCTCACCTTCACATACTGGGACAAAGCAAGCCTTCATGTTAAACTGTAGGCCAGAGGCCCGTGTAATAGTGGGTCTGTGGCAGGGTTGCCGAACAGAAGGTCTGCACTTCCCTCCCTCCTCCCGCCCTCCCTCCATCTCTCTCTCCCTTTCTCTCTCTGTCTCTCTGCTAGCCCCCCCACCCCCCTTCATAACGATGGCAGATGGCTGCAGATGAATCCCTCATAATCATGTCAGGACGGCTCCTCCGATCCCAATTCATCTCTTTAAACACATTTCATCAGACGGAGAATTACACAAAGATAAAGGCGGCCGGCAGACAACAAAAGCACACAAAGATTGTCCTTGCAAACAAGTGTTCCTAGTCCCTAACACCACTTAATCATTCGTGCTCCTGTTATTGCTCCACACCCTGTGTGCAATCAACTCTACCCCATTTACCTCCTCTGTTTCTCACCCTTTCACTCTTTATTTATGTTTTTCCATACTGTTAATTGTATCCATTCCCAGCTACTGTTTGTCCTTATTAACCACAAATCTCTCCTCTCATTCCTGTTTCTGTCTTTTTTCTTAAAAAGACAGGTGTGAAAAATCCTTTCCTCTACTCATTGACTCCCAGTTTCTGATGGCTGCCCCTTTTGGAAGGGGATGATAATTTGCAACAAAGTGAATTGTGCTTTCTTCGCCCCTTCTTATCCATCCCCCCATGCTGTGACTCTGTGTCACCCATCCGCATGATGCCGTTAATTGTGGATCAGGTGAAGTTTGTCTCACCTCATTTCAGGGCCATGCTCTGCTAGGGCCATTCTCCCCACTCAAAGGCCACATAATTTCACAGCCTCCTACTTCTCATTAATCCCTCCTGAGTGGCTGCTCTCCTAGTTCCAGTTCACAGATTTGTTTTGCTCTTGTTTTCTGACTCGCTGCCCTTCCTGCCCCACCCACTCCTCTCCTCCGCCTTCATATTAACCCCTTTAGTGAGACCCCTTCCCTCCAGTGTGCCCGGATCTTCACTGTTCACACTATATTTCATCCAAGAAAAGCTTTGCTTTTTGTAAACATTTGACAGCTGAGAGTGCATTTGTCTTCTGTCTTCCCGTCACCAGTTTACCCACATTTTCTCCATTGTATGACTCTCTTCTTCTCTACCTTTGAAATAAAGACTACTTTCCCACAAAGTGGCCATGAACAGGCTTTGCTTGTGATGCCAGTATCACCTCTTCTTCCAAAACAACTCCACACCCGGCTACATTGTACATTCAACTTGTAAAACCTGCCATCTCCAACCTAATAAATACCCAGTGACAAATTGAACACAACAATAGGAACTGAGGGGAAAGCTGTGTGTTTGCCTGTCTCCACACATGTGCATGTGTCTGATCAACACGGCAGTCAGACTTCCTCGCTAAACTTTTTTTGTTGATTCATAAATTATTCATGAGAAAAAGCTGAAGATCTCTCATTAACATAAAATAACAATTTGCTAATTTATGGAAACTCCTAATTACTTGCCTTATTTGCCATGACCATATTAAATATTCATAAATATGTGATTATTTCTTTGATTTGACTGTCGTTCAGTTTAATCTACTATTTTTTCCTCAACAATAGCAGTGTGCGGGCTTGTGGTGTGTGTATCAACCAAAACAAAAACCCAGGAGAGAACACTGAACAATATTGTACATTCTTAGTAGGGGACCTTTAATTTCAATGCACCTCTATTTTAAATTATCCATTATGCTAATTTCATAGCTTTATAAGTAATGATTTGAAACCCTTTCTACATGTGAGATTTCTGGCAGCAAGCATCTCAGGTCATTTTTTGAATTGATCTTCAGGACATTGAATGCACAAAATAAAATACTTTTTACAACCAACTCTAGCGAATTACCATTAAAACACTTTTTAAATGATCTAAATACTCCATACCTGGACTAAAATCCCAGGTGACACATTTTTCTGAAATAACTTGTATCAACCAAACTATTTGTGCAACAGGGTGAACTAACAGAAAAGCTTATTAATGCATAAAACATGAAGCAAAATCTAACAGAAATGTCAGGAAAGAGCTCACACTCAGACTATACATGCTTGTAAAATGTCATGTGGATGCAGCTTCATTTCATCGCAAGTCAAAATCAAAAATGCATTCATTCATTTGGCTTCCATCCAGAACTAATCATTTCATTTTCCATTCTGTGGCTTGGAAGCCAACTTTCACTCCAGTTCATTTATTTAAAACTGAAAAAGACTGGAAGTGAATGCAATAAAATAGTCTATCTCTATTTGATGCAGCGAATGGTTGTCAGAGGAGGTCTCAGCCAAGTTCTTGGGAGAAAGCAGAGTCTTGGATCCCATCTGGGATGACTAGATGAGGTCTCTTGCTGTCAACGCGTCTGTTGTCAAGGCTGCATTTAACCTCAAATTTATGGCTTTGTTATATCAGAATTAATTACAGATATTTCCCCCCAAAGTGAGTGACGTTGACAAAAATGCTAAGCACAGGCAATTTAGCTCTATTTGCAGATTAATTTGGGCCCACCTGTGATGCTTGGTGTGCTAAGTAGGTACATCAGTTTTAATTACAGACCTCACAGAGTGGGTTTAGTTAAATTACAGTATTAATTATCACATTTACCAGATATCAGAGTGACAAACGGTTGTGGAGAAGCACTTACCTCAAACCTCCTGTTTCTTCAGACAATGGCTTCACTTCTGTCCTTCAGACAACCTTCAGGAGAGTGGGTATGATGGAAAGCTTTATTTCTGAAAGACAAGTGTTTACCTTTATTTATCACATAGGATTAACTGTCAAAGAAGAAAGTTGCATCTGAAGTGCACTACTACATATTCAGTTTTCTTGGCATATGGTGAAATTGGCTGATTATTTGGAAAATGAAGAAAACAATACCTGATAGAAAAAACAGTAGAAAATTAGCTAATCCCAGTGTAAAAAGAAAATAAGTGGCCTTTGTCCACATCATTACCCTCTTCATTCACTCAGCTACATTAATCTCTTCAAGGATAATATGATTCATGCTTGACTGCCACTTCACCCGTCAACATCAGAAAGAGAAAATAGTGATCTTTGACCTATAGGATCATTACAAATAGAAGATATATAAAATGGGTGACTGGTGTGAGACATTTATCATCTGTGTTTATATGAGGTCTGCATTAGAGTTTACACAGAAAAACAGATACAGGAGCAGCTTTTGGTAGTGGATGTGGTAATATTGACACATTTCATACAGTAACAAGGTTTAAGAGCTATATGCTCCTATATGTTCATGATGTAAAGTAACAATAGTAAATTAAGAGAGAGGACTGACAAGCACTGTCATGTCTGCACTCTTAATATGAAGCTACATTAACAGCTAAGCTCAAGGAAACAACTAACCTGGCTCTTTCCAAACATGACATACTTGTAATGGAGAGTGCCAGATTGTCAGAAGATACTCCACATTTGGGCAAGAACTGGTAACATAAGAAGGATAAAAACTACAGTGTTTTTTTTTACACTCCTTTTTGATACAGATTACACAAATGAGCTATATGTTGAAGTTGCTATAATAACTATCATATTAAGTGCAATTCAAATGCCTACTAATGTACCTATAGAATACTTGCAGCTCTTTTTAGCTCTACATTTTGTTGTTTTGGTTTTTATTATTCAACATTATCAATCTTACAGTTTCTTTTCCCCCATTCTTGTTTTCAATGAAGAAAAAAAATCTGATCACTATCTTCCTAGCATGAAATGTCAAACAGAGTTGAGGAATAGATGAACTACAGCATTTAGTTTTAGTTTAGTTTAGTTTAGTTTATTTTGGACACGTAAGCAAAAGAAGACAGAAATAAAGGTATTTGTATACACACAAAAGAGCAACAAACAACAACAAAAAAGAGAAAGTTCCCAGTTGTGAGTTTGAAAAGGAGTAGGAAGAAGTATATAAAGACTTATTAATTCCCACCCCTCACTCAGTTGTCTACTATTTAGCCAATGTCACCTAAATTTCAATACTTAGATGCAATACACATGTATGTATATACACACATACACAGATATATATACTTATGTATATCCACACACCCATACATACACACAGGTAACATAAATTAATTTATGCTTTTTTTTGTTTGTTTTTTGTATTTGTTTTTATCAAAGACTGTTTCTGTATTGTTCCAAATGCATGTTTCAAAACATCTTCTTGAAATGAAATATGCTTGAACATTGTTTTAGTCCCACTAGTAAATTTTTCCACTGTTTAACTCCACTAATAGTAACACAAAAAGATTTGACATTTGTCCCTGCATAAAGTGTCTTATAGTTTACTTTACCTCTGAAGTTGTAACCCCCCTCTCTATTAACAAATATTTACCAAACATTTAGAACAAAAGAAGAAATAGTGTCCTCTTGAAATAGTGCAAACCAGCAAGTTAATAAAAGGCAACTGAGACTAGTTGGTGGCCAGACACATCGCACTTCATCGCCACTTCAAGCACATTTTGCATGCAATAGACTGCATATAAAAGATGTATATAGCAATATGCTATTTTAGGCTATTGCAGGATCTGGAACAAAATTTCCAGAGCAGCTCAAGAGGAACATGTGGCTCTTTTGCCCATCTCCAGTGGCCCACAGTAGCTTTGACAAAAATACATTAATACAAATATGGAAATAAAAATTTTTTCTTTTAATTTTTAATTTTTTTTCACTTTTATTTACCATGGCTTTACTTGATTCTCTACATTCCCCATTTATAAAAAAAAATTAACATGCTTACTATTTCTTTTTTAAGTTTTTATATTTTGTAAATTAAAATGTGTGTCCTCTATCACTGGCACCTTATCCTCTTTAGCAGTGGTTACCATATATACACATAAATGACTAGCCCAGAGTCTCCCTAGATATGTTTTCCAAATCCAAAAAAGAAAAGTCAGAAAGGAAAATAGAGAATTTAACAGTGTGTGGACAGATTTGTTTGCTTTCACTGCCAATGCTGCTGGCTTATCAGTATGCTTGATCTGTGGCTAGACTTTAGTCTAAATGAAACTGAAATGGGCCTAATTTTTTAACTTTCGCTATTAGGCTGCTATATGTTTTGTTTGTCATCAAAGTAGGCTCATTAATTTAAGTCATTTGAACAAATACAGGTAGACAGGACTCAAAGACCTGCAGAGGTTTATTGCAACTCTGTTTCAGAGTCGGCCAAAACATGCTATTAGATATTTTTTTCTCCGTGTCACAATTGTTCAGGTTTATTTATTTACTGATAATAAAAGTAATTAAATTTTTTAAAATTTATGCAAAAATTTTAACATAAATGCAAATGAAAATAAAAAGCTAGCATATCAAATAATCATAAATAGCCCCCAGAGTAGTGATATGTGGTAAAGAATTTAATTAGTTACACTTACTACAAATTTTGAAAGGCTATTTTCTGCTTAATAGGCTGTGATCCCTTCATTATAATGCTCAAATATGTTTTGATGCTACATGTAAATTTTTTTTGGTGAAAAAATTGCTTAAATATGCTCATTTTGATCGTAAATGTTGCTGACTGCTGTGCTAGTAGAAAAAAAAACTTTAAAAAAATTGAATTTTGCCAGAGAAACTTAACAGTTGATTGATGAGTTTCACGGTATACCCTGAAAAAGTACACACTTGACAAGATAAACCTGATATCCACATGTCACTCACAGTGGTCACATCCTGCTGCATGACTTTAAGCCATAATGCAGTTTTTGATTTACTGCAGGTAACAGTTAACACACACTTATATTTTCCACAAAGGTGGACTGTACCTAGAGTGCCCAAAGCTGTTTTATTACCAGGCTGTAAACATATTACTTTCTGCTGTTAAGTTGAGCCTGTTAACATGAGAATCCATGGCACTTAACTTGCTTTTGGAACCATCCTTAAGAGGTTATTTGAGAACTTGTTTTGGCACTTACTGGTTGGTTTAATATTTTTAGTCCAGAGAGTTGCCTTGGTCAAATCCTTGGAGTGTTATGCATTATTTCAGTTATCTTTGTTATCTTTTCAGCAATTAAGCAAGTATGAGTATATACTAAAATGTCAAACTTTTCCTTTAGAAAAAGTAAATAGATGGTGTTGAGTGAATTCTACAGTCACTTTCTGAGCAAAGAGAAATAAACAAGCAGTGTACAGAAATCCAAAGCAGAGCTGAAATGCTTCCAGGACTGGAACTAGTGAGAGAGGGCCCTCATTTAGCCGTTGGCTGATGTTCTTGCACACTAAAGTACTATATTAATCATAATCACGCAACACCATTAGACTATGTCATTCTATTAAAGAAATCACATTATCATACATTTCATTAATTAAACTCAAACCCAGTCCATCCACAGACAGAGAAGGAGGTATGGGGTGGGGGCTGAGGTCACAGGGCAGGACACTTTACCACTCCACTCACCATCTCTTCAGAGGGAAATCAAGGGGACGGATTTGCATGTCATAGGCTCCAGGGACTGGGTACGACTAGAGGCTTTAGACAATAGCATCTGATGATGGAGGTGGAGTGGGGAGTCTGGGAAGCGATGAAATCCTTCTGACAAGTGTCTGCACAATGGAGAGAAACAAGAGGCGGAGATGGAAAAAAGAAAAGGAAGGACCAACTTTATCCTTAAATGTTAATTGCTGGCTGGGTCACAGGGTGATTCTGGTTGGTATGATGAGGATGCAGGGGATTCGATTCCTCCTCCCTGATACAAACACACTTCAAGTGGCCGTGAAGAGACACTAGTATTACTGGTAGCTCTAGGATAAAGAAAGGTGCACCTGCATAGAATCTGGCACAAGGCCCTGTTTATTATCATTTTTTGTCCTGATGATGAAAATTGATAAAAGCAATAGCAAAAGCAAGTTGGCCATGCTATTTTTTTGTTTTGCCCAGCTGATGTGAGACACTAGAGGTACTGTTTTTGCTTATTTTTACAAAAATACAAATAACTAGAACAAACATCAGCCTTTCCTCTTTTTGCAGTGGCCTTCTGTGTCATTTTATCTTTAAGTCCAATGTATTTATTTCCTTTTTCTGAATTTCCTCTGGAGAGTCCCTCTTTTTCTTATTTTGCTCTATTTCTTCATCCCTGCCTCCATCTGCCCATTGCTGCCTCTCCCTCTCGCTGTCTCTCTGGGTCTGATTAGCATGTGTAGTGTATGTTCCGTCACGCTGTAGTGTTGACCTGTGCTGTCATCTCCCTGATTACCTCCCTGATTCACTTTCCTTGTTTAGTAATGTGCAATCAATCATAATCAATTAGCCAAAATGTTGAATCATTAAAACCATTATCATTAATTAAAATAATTATCACTTTCTGCCAATGCTTCATTACCAGTGTTGTCTAACGTGTCTGCCACACACCAGACTTTCCTGCAATGATTTATTTTCTTTCAGAAGTCAGATTTTAAAAGTTCTTCTTAAAGCTCTGATGTTATTTGCATGCAAACAATTGCTGATTGCTTTACTTTTGCTAATAATAATAGTAACTGTAGACTTTCTCTAATACACCCATCTGAAAACAAAGTAAATGGCTAATAATATGATGCAAGGGAAAGAAATCCTTCAGCAAAAGTTTGGGCTGAACATTATTTAAGATGTATGAACATTAAGTTTGCTTAAAAACTTTCCAGGAGCACACAAGCAGCTCTTCTTGACTTGACCTGAAATGTTTTCTCACTGTCTGTCCTGCTGCCTGTTTTCTTTCTCTCACACTTGACCAGAAACTGTCTTCTCTTCTACCTCAGACCTACTGCATTCCTGCACTTTAAAGGACAGGGCAGAGATGAGACAGGGAAACCTTAATGATGTGTAAACACCCAGGGAGAGGCAGAGCGCTTGTCTAAAAAGCCCTGAGGGGAAAAAAGAGCGGCAGACAGACATGCAGCTCACTTAGTTCAGCACACTGCCTCAACCAGAGTGGTAATTCCAGACGATTGTCAGTCCGCTTCTCCTCTGTGTGTCTGTTGAAACCTGGGATAGACCTGTCACTCCCTAACCCCTAGTAATTGCTTACATCAAAATTTCCGTGAAAGTGGGCTGGAGACCCTGAGGGTGTAAAGGGTTCAACTGAGTGTATGCGTGCGTAAGAGATGTGCAAGCCTGTGGGCGTCTGTTTTTCCAGCCCACCCCATTGGGCAAAGAAGGGTCTCCTCACTCCCCTGCCCCTACACTGTGAAGGAGCATCACTCACTGCCACCTGGGGAAAGCAGGCGTCTCATTGAGGTCGTGCCATCCCCAGTGGAATGTGAGTTAAAAGGAAATGGGCCTGAACATTGCACAGTATCCCCAGTTTGAGCTCCATTAAGCCAGGCATTTTCACTGTGGGATGGATGTCCATTATTACACCAAGCACAAGGGCCATCCATTGAGCCTAGAGACATACCACCTCATGTCCTACATCACTACATTAGAGAAGAGGATAATGAACTTATATGGGCCATAAATGGAGAGTTTGTGAAGTCTTTGGAATATTAAAATGGTCAAACAAAAATATAAACCCTTGTTCAGTTAAAATACTATGAAGAAATCATGCTTTAATCCTTCATTGCTTTCCCACCCTTTACCCAAACAGTGCTACTTTCTGTGGATCTGCTCATGGTATGGCACTACCTGGCATGAAGTGGGGGGGGGTCCTACAGAGAGAAACCACAGAAAACAGGCCGCGTGACAGGAGGGGTCTCCGCACATGTGGTACCCCTCTATTCCTTCATTAGGTGGCTTCCTGATACTTCAGTGGAGCCCATCATGCCCACCTGACTGCATTATTCGCAAACGGCCTCCTGGAATAAAAATAATTCTGTCTCATTAAGTGCTATGAAGTGTGACAGAAAGTGACTGAAAGTGTTTTAACAAAAATATCTTCAAAAACAAAAATGTTCATCATCATTTTGGAAATGTAGTTTGACAAAGAAAAAACATTGTTAATATATGACAAATGGATCATTAACCTTTTTTTTTAAAAAAAAAAATCTTTTATCTGTATGAACTTTATTTTGGATGGTTCTTGTAAAGCTACAACTGATTTTTCTAAAAGTTTGTAAATAGTAATAAATGCTTCCTAGCCCAACAATAAAATATTTTGTACAGTTATTAGAAAGTGATATACTTAGGCGAAGGGTGTTCAAATGGCCTGTGACAGACTGTCAGCCTGTACCGGGTGTACCCTGCCTCTCACCCTATGATGGCTGGAATAGGCTTCAGCCCCAAATTACCCTCAACTGGATAAGCAGAAGAAAATGGATGGATGGATGGATGGATGTATGGCTAGATAGGTGTGATGCTAAGGGTTCCTGCTCAAGAAAGACCAGTCTTTTTATTGTGTCCACCTTTTCACAAGTGCTTCCAAAATGACACCGTGAGGCCAGCAGCTTTGAATGAACAACATTATTTGATATGCCAAGGACAAGATCACTGAGCTGTAGTTAAAGTTTTATTACAAATCCACAGTAAAACTTGGTATTCAATAACAAATGTATAATGCAGTATAAAAATATTTTGTGTACATATATACAATTATATAATCGTCTATAATCAGCTATGATAAAGTGTAATATCCATCCATTTTCTTAACTGCTTATCCACTTCAAGGTTGTGGGATGTCATGTAATATATAATTCAAAAGGGAAATTATTCTGTACTACATAGACTAATGAAAAAATAATATAAATACCACATAAATGTCATTACTGATATTTAGTAAATTTTGCACCCACACACACACACACCCACACACACACACACACACACACACACACACACACATTAACTAACAAACATATGAACTATCAAAGTTTAACTTTGTATCACTTTACAGTTTCTTAGTCTTGATCTTATTTGAGAGTTCCGAAAAAAAAAATAAAAGTCTATGTTTATGATTTTGTTGTACAGCGATGAGCTCTGGTGTATCCATGATGCACTGGACATGGCATCTAATGAAACAGTTTAATAAGAACAAGCACCCAGAAGAAGACAAAAAGACATCCTGTTCCATCCTGGTTGTCTCCATCCCTGCATGTTTATGATGAAGGGCTCTTTTTGGTGTGAGAGTGAAAGAGACAGGCTAGGCTGCCTGTCATGTCATAAAGGATGCAGTCAGAGAGAGCAGACATGATTTCATGGCTAATGATTCCTGCACTAATATCAGTGTGGGCTGTAGAGGGGATAACCAAGTTGAGCTGTCTTAGCTCAAATGATTCAATTAGGCCAGCTGTCCCTATTTGTCATGGCTCAACTGGCTTCTAGATTACCTTTCCAGAGTGCATACGTGCCTCTGCATTGAACTTACCAGCTCAACAGTTTCACGAATAAAGGAAGAGAAACAGAGGGAGAAAGAACCATGGAGGGGAAAGAATGAAACAAAGAATGCAGTAATAACCACATTATCCACTTAAACATTGGTGCCAATTATAGAGATAAATGTGGCTTTTTGTTTTGAGGAGGATCCTTGTGAAATCAGAAGAGAGCCTCAGAGCATGCTAGAGTCACGGGAATGATGCTAGACATGGAGATCTGAGCCACTAAAAGATCATGGCAGAGATAATGTGAAGGTCAAGAAATAGAGAAATAAGGAAGAATGATCAAATGTGAAGTGTCAAGAAAAATGCATTCTCATTCTCTTCTACCATTATTGAGATTTAAAATTGTTCTCCATTACTCTCAAATATAGAAATGTTGAATGACACTAAATACTGCAGCAGTATTGCGTCATCTTCCCCTCTATGATTTTTGTGGGCTGTGCCTCAATTAAATGTGTGATAAGTATAAAATTCAAAGAAGCATTAGCGTCATTAGTGCTGATTGAGTTGATGACTCCGAGGGCGATGTCCTCTTCCTTTCACTTCAATGTAGTTAAACATAAATTTGCGTCAACTAACCTTATCAGGTGCAATTAACACAATTGTCAGTTTTGGGTCAAGGAATAGAAGACAAGGATCAGCATACTAAAATGGTCAAATATTTCATTTATTAAAGGTAATTAGCTATGTTAGCATTATTAGTGCTGACAGTTTTCCCTTAATATGGCACCTTTGAAACTGTATGGCTGCACCACACACAGTGTAATGTGAGGAAGAGCTCGATTAGACATGCCTGTTTACAATTTGAAATAAATAACAACCCATTAAAAGCAAGGACATTACATGCTTTGTGGATAGTGTGCTCAATGCTTACATGACCATGAAAGCACAAATGATGTTTCATTTTTCACTTCTTAGTGGCTAAACAACATCATATTACTGTTCTCTACAGAAGCAACAATAATAGAAGAAATAAAGGGTTTTATCTTTAACAGCCTAATGGGACAATATTCCTTAAAGATGCCCTGTGTACTTCCACTGTACTGCTTATGGTCTAATAACAATGACAGAGGAGATAATGAGATAACACTGCAGTGTGCTTTAGTGCAGCTTTTTATCCCTATATGATCAAATTCCTGTGTGAGGAGCAATACAGAAATACATATCTGTTGAATAAGTATTATTAAAATCCCACAGTAAAAGATTTTGATTTGATTTGATGTGGTTTTTGAGAAGAAATATGCTGAGACAAAGGTACTAAGTGTCATTATGTTATTCTGGCAGAATAAACTATTGGATTGGAGCAAAGGACAAAGTGATTCCTGACAGTGACCAATAGTAAATACTTATTTCTGAACTAAAAATCAAACAAGTTATTTTAATATTGCATACAATAGGTTATTGAAATGCCCTAACTCATGGACTCATCGATAATGATAACTGATGATAATGATAACTCATTGACAGATGTCTAGAAAACAAGATTCCTGTATTATATGACTGCAGATAAATGAAAGAAATAGCTGTGATTATATGGGGGAAATGACAAAAATTAATATGTCTCATTTTAAGGTAATGAGACATATTTCTCTAAGTAAATTAAATGCATTCGTTTGCAGTTTGTAGTGCGCGCTTAGATAGGCTGCAGTTTGTTATGTCCCATGATTTTGTCCCCTTTTGCACTGTATAGAAACAGGGCAGCCTCATCTCTGAGCTGTCAAAGCTCTGACTGGGATCAGCCTTATTACAATGATTGAGAGAGCAACCCTTTGCAGCAGAAATACCATCCAACGGGACTAGCAAGACCACATTCGTACAACCGAGTTCACATATTTGTCTTCGTTAATCCAATTCGGTTCTCTTTTGTCAGGCTTGCGACTCAACACTTACACAGTTATCCAGTTGGTGAAGACATAAAAGGACCAAATATTGCCAGAGGTCACAGAATTGATACGGTAAATAGCAATGCTCCATGTTGTTAGCAATGAAGGTCCCTCGGGTGCTGGTGTTTTTGACCCTTTAAAGAAAGTGATGATAGTCTCATTTAATGTAATGAATCACTGCCTGAGTGCTGAAGGATTTAGCTCAGTAAACATGTTATCCAAACACTTTTGGTATAATAAAATCTTCATGGGCAAATTCATCTTACATTTTTTCTTTTGCTCTTTCTAATAATACTTTTGTATGAAAAGAGGATGCTCAGAAATAAAAAAAAAATAGATTAATTTAACATATGTTGTCAGCAGGCTATTTTGCTCTTGAGATCTTTACCGCATTGGTCAAATAGAGACTAACACCCAGACTCGACAAGCTCAGGAATACAGAACGTCATTACTGCCTTATCTTTAGAGATGGAGCGAGGTGTCAATGACACTTCTGCTGCATGCAGGCAGCAGCTGAGCTGTGAGATGTCCTGGCAAACAGCACAGACTTCTTGGCCAAAGCTTTGTAGCCTAACACCCAGAATCCTTACCTTATACTTGCAGGAATAATCTCTACATATAGAGATTGCACGGCTTTTCAACCTTTTTGAATTACACCGTGTTTGTTACATGTAAAATAAATTTAACAGGTCTATGTATGATAATTTCCCATTTCATGTAGAATAGGAAACCCAAATCTTTGTGGTACAAAAAATTATATAGTTAATCGCTTTCCTGCCAAATGTTAGATACCACTGTCAGAGCTGTCTGGTGAATCTGTTAAAGGCTGGAAATAAAGGATAATACCCAGTCCTACCCTGCAGACACCATTGCTTTATTCAAATAAAATTTAAAAACTGAAGAAACACCACAAACCACAACTTGTCATTTTTATACTTATTTTTTGTACGGTTTAACCCAACAACATATAATGTGTTAAATAAGGAGTGTTATGTTGCTGGTTAGCAGATTTTGTCACATTTGACAGCGCCAAGCTGGCTGTTTCCCCTGTTCCCAGTCTTTATGCTAAACAAAGTTAGCCTACTTGGCTCCTGGCTGTAACTTAATATTTAGCAGACAGATACAAGAGTGGTATCAACATCTCATCAACCTCTCTAGGTATATTAGACAGGATTTGAAATCATTTTTTCAACCATGTATCATTTGTGTGATTTCAACTTCCTGACTATGAGTTTAACGATTAAAGCAGAATTAAAAAACAGTGGGATAGTGAAACATTCACATCAGTGGGTCTTTGTGTCAATTCAAACCTCCTGGAGTAAATTTAAGTCTAACCACTGACTTTGTATATAACTGCAATGTCCCAGTCACTCTGAGCAGCTTTGGTGTGGTCTCCAAAAGTCAAACTATGCAATGGCTCTGTTTTCCTACAAGATACAAATATATTAACTTAAGCTCAGGGAGAGTTTTACCAGTTATGTAAATCACTTTTGCCTCCTTGCCAACAAACACATCTAATTCATTTAAGGGAAAAGGTGACTTTTTTCTTATCATTATCTGCTAACACAGACTAATTTATAGCTACTTTAGCTGGTGCAGGTGTGGTCTGGGTGGAGTGTGACGGTGTGGCTTGTTCTCATCAGTCATTCTCCACAGTACTTAAGCCAGGCAGTCTCAGCTACACGCTACCTGACCCACTCTCACCTTGGACCACTGCTCACTGCCACCAGGAATTGAGATGCACTAGATTGTTTGTTGACTCATCTTGGACCTTGTGTTTGAAGCCACACTCACTCATTTGAAAACAGAGACTGTTTATTGCCTGCACCTTATTTGTGGATTGAATTGCACCTTTGTGATTCATTAAATCTCCTTTTATTCTATTCCTGAGTCTTTCTGCTTTTGGATCCACCATTCAAACCCTCATAAAATGTCTACATAAACCAAGAAAATATGATACAAAATATATGTGTGTGTGTGTGTGTGTGTATATATATAT
>VUQH01000178.1:0-11425 GCA_015106775.1 Etroplus canarensis | reverse complement strand
GATTTTCTGCCCATTCATCCAGAAGACCATTTGTGAGGTCAGGTACTGATGTTGGACTAGAGGGCATGGCTTGCAATCTTCATTCTAGTTCATCCCAAAGGTGTTGGATGGGGTTGTGGTCAGGGCTTGGTGCGGGCCAGTCAAGTTTTTCAACTCCAAACTCATCCAACCAGTTTTTTTATAAGCCTTACTTTGTGCACTGGGGTGAAGCACACGTTCACTGCAACTAAGGAGCCCAGGCTAGCCACAGAAATACAACCCTACAGGATTATCCTTCCTCCACCAAACTTCATAGGCGGCACAGTGCAGTCAGGCAGGTAACATTCCCCTGGCATTCACCAAACCCAAACTTGTCTATCAGACTTCTAGACAGAGAAGAGTGATTCATTACTCCACAGAACATGTGTCCACTGCTTCAGAGTCTAGTGGCAGCATGCTTCACACCACTGGCTTAGTGCTTGGTGATGTAAGGCTTGCATGCAGCTGCACAGTATTGGGGTTAATGTTATTGCCAGAGATCTTTGCAGTTAGTGAGTCAGCAGAGTGATGCAACTTTTATGCACTATGCACCTCAGCACTCAGAGACCCCACTCTGTAACCACGTTGTGGTTAAGTTGCTTTGGTTCCTAAACATGGAATATCTGGAGAGAAGAAATTTCATGGATAATGGATGCATAATACATTACTATGCTCGAATTCACTGAGCTCTTTAAAGCAACCCATTCTTTCAAAAAATGTTTTAAAGGCAGACTGCGTGACTAAGTACTAAGTACACCTGTGGCAATGGGGCACCTTAATTCAATGATAAATGATTAAGAAGTACATTTGTCTATACAGTGTATCTTGTTGGAAATCTCACACTTTTTCTGCTGAGAAGCTCTTTATAAAAGGAACAGGCAGCTGTGAATGTCTGTGGATAACCTCTTTAAATAAATACCTGATGTTGTCTGCATAATTTAGTAACTCCATAGAGAGGAGTGAGAATCAGTGCAGCAAAGACTGACACATCCTGACTTTTAATCTTTAGCATAAGTAAAACTACAAAAAGAAGATTAAAATTTCCCCTTTTCAGTTACTGGAAGAAGTATTTTAAGACATAAAGAATAACTTCTTGTGACTGCTGAGATGCCTCTTATGTATAAAATATATATTTCTGTGTTTTTCTCTTCTCAGATGTGTATTTTAGCATATTGCCCAGCCCAAGTAGCATAAGCAATGTCAGAAATAACAGTAAATATGGGATTTTCATTCTAATCCTTTCTATAGCGTACAAGCACACACCTACACATTTCTCTCCCCTGATTCATCTGGCCTCTAATATCCAGAGTCACACATTACAATGATTAGTGTAGACCTCCCAACATAAACCCACAAAGATTAAAGTCTAGGAAAAGCTTCACATTAGCTGTCTTTGTGCTGTGTCTGAAGCTAAATGTCATAATATAAAAGCTGTAGACTTTTTCACTCACAGTAGCTGCAAGATTTACTCCTTTGCATATATGCATGCTGGTATAAGTTAGTGTTTAAATCAATGAAATGAGTTTATAAATAGTTGTATCAAGCTGCTTTCAATACCTTTATTTCTTCCACAGTATCTTCATTCCTGATTTGTCTGCCTGTTTATTGTCCCATCTCCAGGCCAATCCTCAGTGTGCTGGCTGACAGTGATGAGGAGTCCTCCAGCGCTGGTTCATCTGATGAGGAGGAACTGCTGCTCTCTGAACCTCAGGGTCTGGTGGGGGAGAAGGGATGCCCGCCACCAACCGAAGGGTAAATGCTGAATGTTTAAAGTCATGCAATATTATCAGGAAAACACAGCCTTTTTGTGCATACATGCTTAGTAAGGGCTAAACAGGAAACATGGGTGTAGTGATGACATTTTACTTTTGTGAAATTATTAGCATAAATGGCTGCTAATGACAAACTTTTAGTAAGAAGCACCACAAAGTGTTACTTCTACTCTTCTGTCTTGTGAATGCGCTTTTTTTTTCTAAAGCAGAAAATAAATTGTGCAGAAATCACACCCCAGATGGCTGCTGCTCTCATTTACATTTTGAGACACTCATCTCTCCTCAAATTCTGACTTATAGGCTCATACAAATGCTCCCCTGTCGTTTCCTCTAATCCTCTCTAACAGGACAGGGGGTGGAAAGACTGGAAGGAAGATTTTGAGATTTGTGGACAAAATCGCTAAATCCAAATACTTCCAGAAGGCGACGGAGAATGAGTTCATTAAGAAGAAGTTTGAGGAGATGTCCAACACGCCCCTGCTGCTCACTGTGGAGGTTCAAGAATTGTCGGGGACTCTAGTTGTCAACATCCCGCCACCCCCTACTGACAGGATATGGTAGGAGAAGGCATGCTACTGCTGTACAGTAAGAGTGAGGCAAAACTAGTCTTTCAGTGTTGAGGCAGATTATATGATTCCACATATACACAAAATCAGAAACCCTCACAAACATGTTGACTCAAAGTGTTTAGGCCTTGTAAGAAGATCAGTCGCTATAGCTTATTCAATAACCAGATTAAAGATTAAAGGGGATTGAGCATCTACAACTCATATGCAACTCATAAATGAATGCTGGTCAATCTAATGTGCTCCAAAGGGATAGAAGCATGACCATGTGTGTGTGCATGTAAGGCTTTGTAGGCTTTGGACATTCATGAGTGCATGTGCAGTATTTAAACGCTGAAAGACATATGCAATGAAGAGAGCATATGTTCTCTGCGTATGTGTTAAAAGTAACATTTGTGTAAATTTCCTAGCTTAAAAGCCATTTTAAAACATTCAAATATTAACAGAAATTATCAGTGGAATATGAGTAATCAACAGCTATGCATAACTAACCTACCAGTCAAAAGTTTGGACACACTTGGTGATAGTGGAGTATGGCCAAGCATGTCCAAACTTTTGACTGGTAGTGTATGTCTTTGTCTATGTCACCAGAGGCCAGTAGCACCCTCTGGGGCTGAAAAATACAGCTAATGCAAGTGCCATAATCTGCATCTTCTCAAATGGTGACTTGAGGCTGTCTATAAACGGGGAGTCAATCCCCAAAGTCTTCACTGTTAAAATGCCCAACTTTACAGCAGAAAAAAAAGATGTTTATAGCCTGGTCAGTGGTTAATTTCCCTTCATGAGCAGATTGTTATATAGGTTGGCTTTTGGATCATTCCTGTTCTGTAACTGTGTTTGAATCTGTCAGTGCATCAAAAAAATAAAGCAAGTCAGGCTAAGAAATAAAAGTAGCTCAGATAATCTCAAACTGGTTTCTTGAATATGACAATGAGTTTGCTGTACTCAAATGGCCTTCACTGAATCTAATTCTAATAAAGCGCCTTTAGGATGTGGTGGAATGGGAGATTTGCATCATGGATGTTCAGCCAAAAAAATCTGCAGCACCTGTGTGATGCTCTCATGTCAATATGGACCGAAATCTCTGAGGAATGTTTCCAGCACCTTCTTGAATCTATGGCATGAAGAATGAAGTCAGTTCTAGGAAAAAAGGGGGTCAAACCCAGTACTAGCAAGATCACTGTATGTTTCTTGCCCTATTCTTAAAAATGATAATGTACACTTTTGTGCAGCTGTCTTCTCTTTTTTAATGCTTTGTTTGATCAAGTAAAAAACATCTCTTGTGAGATTTAGTAGAAGTGGCAACACTGCATGGCATGAGTGCACTTCACAAACAATGCTAAAATACAAGTCAGCTACATGTTCTGTTTCTGACTTTCTGTGGTGTGACTCACTTTTCACGGCTAATCTCCTGCCAAAGGAACATTTATTTTTCACCCAGTGACTCCGGTTGAGTGCTGGGGGTGCTTTGAGCGCTGTGACGACAAAAGATTTAAATGTGGCTGATTAGGCGTGACACATTCTCACCTATTTCAATATCCTCTGCAGGTACAGTTTCTGTGTGCCACCAAAGCTGGATCTGCATGTCTGTCCCAAACTCGGGGAGAGGGAGGTGACTTTCTGCCATGTGACTGAGTGGATTGGAAAGAAACTGCAGGATGAGTTCCAGGTAAAGAAAAAAAATAATAACCCACCTTCTATACCATGAAAATCCTGACACTTTTCCTAGGTTTTTCCCTGTTTTTCTTCTTCAGAAAGTGTTAGTACTGCCAAACATGGATGACATCTACCTACCCCTGATGCAGTCTGGGGTGGAGAGCACTCAAACCTCCGAGACCCAACGGTCCCAAAGCTCCTCCACAGAGTCCATAGAGAAGATCCCACCAGAGATCTCTGGGGCAGAATCTGAGTAGTGCCTCAATGAAAATGACTTATGCTGCCATTGTGAAGTGGGTTGAAAATGGGTAAATAACATGAATTTAAATTTGCCTCTATAGACTTAGTAGCTCTTAGGCAGACTCACTAACCCTAGTGTCTATGTCTGAACTAGGAGTTTCTAAAAGTCCCATGTTCTGCACTGTAGGTGTTAAGATAACTAATGTTGAGTTTGAGATCTGTTAGCATAATCTCAAGGAGAATAAGTTATTGATTTGGTTTAGTCAGAGTAAATGCTGTGAAACAACTACAAGTGATACCTTTCGCTACAATGTTTACATGTGAACAATCCATATAAGATTATTTATATATTTCTTTACTGATGTGATGTTTACAATGTTAATGTCCCTTAGGAAAATAAGATGATGGAAATTATTAAATAAAAGCTGGAAAAAGACTTGGCAGCTTTGTTCTCCCAAATCACAAACACATCGTTGATATATAAAAAAAAGTACACTGTAAATCTTTCATTTCCATATGAACACACAAAAAATACTTAGACAAAATGTTTAAGAACCTTTTAAGTTATTTATTACAGAATACAAATGTATTCATATGTCAAGGCTACAAAAGAATAATGACTTAAAGGATCGTTAAATGAGATGAACAAATAGGCTTTTGATAACTGCTGGATATCAGTGAGAAGAAACAGGTGGGCACACAGAATGAAAGCCTTTATCAGACAGTAGGTATTAACATATGTTAAAAGTGAATCGGTTGTGCTCTCCTTCATTTTCTGTCATATCTGTGCTATTGCAGCTGTGGACACTCATAAAAAATATAGGGAAAATTTTAAATACAGTTAAGTAAAAAACTGTTCATAATAAGGCTTCTGACACCTCTAAATGCTTTGTTTCAGACTGTTCCTTCTAGTCTTGGCTCTGTATGAAGTCAGTGAAAGCAGATATCTCTATGGCCACCTCAGGTACACAGCTCTATAAGCACAGAAATCCCTGCCACCTGCTCTTAACACCTCCTGTTTGGGATCTGCCACCAATCAGGTGAAAGCTGGCTTAAATAGAGGGGGAAGGGATCAGAAAGTGGGATGAAGCAAGGCCTAATATAAGATGAACAGGTTCAATTTGAACTATGAATCTTACCAATATAGAGCTATAAATGAATGAGCATGACATGCCCCCTTTATTGTTAGAGTTGAATTTATGGATTTACAATTATTGGCAAGTACAGCAGAGAATGTTGTTTATATTTTTAGATCACAAATCCTTTTTGATCTTAGAACAGATGACATAGGCAAGGCAGTAATTACACCTGTTTCTAAACATCACTGCCAGTGGTATCACATTATAAAAACAGGCTTATAGGTTTGCATCCTTCCTTGGCGAATGTATGCTGATGCACGTGTTTGTTTGGGTTGAATAGAAGCAGAAAATGGCTAATATGAAATTATTGATACTATGACTACTGATATGATTGATGGTGATTATTATCAGTGTTCAGAGTATCAACTTCAGTTAAATCACAGAAAGGGATAGAGCTCAGTTCCCTACTTTAAATACAAATACGCTCTGATGCACATTTGTTTTGAATAAGTTGAGGAAGAATATGGCTCTGAAACAGCTGAACTGAGTTAAACTCTACTGAACTGAATTATGGCTCAAATGAAGCTCACAGCTTCATTTAACAGGGGAGATAAGACGAACTGTAAGTTTGGGTAAACATCTGTAAATTTCTCCCATCATTTATCCAGAGTCAAATCTTTAAAGTACCAAAACAGGAGATAATTTTAGCAATTTCTTGAGCACGCCTTGGAACCAAAGAGCACATTTAAAAGAGAATACCTTATGAAGCCAGGAATATTTTGAGCATGGGATGAAATGTAAGAGCAGACTGTTGAAAATGTACAGTAACAGAAGCTCACTGTCAAAAAGACAAGTGCCTAAATGGAGAGATGCATATTAATTGTTCGACAAAGTAACAAAAAGCCTGCATAAAATGTGTGAAAGCCTAATGCATAAAATGAAATTATCACACTGGGAAAACTGTGTGATATTGTGTGGGAGTGTGTGTGTGTGTGTGTGCAGAGAGTGCTGGAGCATGCATGTAGCACTCTGTGGGACATTGCTGAATTATGGTTCATTAGACAAGCCATGGGTCTGTGCGTGAAACTGTTATAAGATGCAAATTCGTTTCTGCAGTGAATGTAGTTATTCCACAGCTAGAATATTCTACATTATTGAGTTGTTTATATGAATAACTAGGACCACAGTCACATCTTTCACAAACACACATGGTTAGCAGTTCTGAACAATATACAATTAAATGAATTTTACTGTTTTCATTTATTATTTCAATTCCCTTATGAAAACATGAGGCAGGTCATTGGAATTTGATCCAGATTATTTCATAAGAAAAGCAGAATTGTGCAGTCCTCTCTGTAAGAGAACAGAGTCAAGTTCATACAATATTAAACTCTATTAACACAGAGGCAATTGTAAAGTCTAATGGGGCCCTAGGCAAAATTTCACACGGGGCCCCTTCAAACCAGTGTTCATCAGTCACCAAATAATCTAACAGTATAACACTAATGGGAATTTAAAAAGAAACTTTGCAAGTTATATAATTAGAATTCCTCAAATTCATTTTTGAACATTTTTCCCGGGCTTAGCTTTCATGATTCATTGTTTACTATTTACATTTCTTTTGGTAAGTGTAATAGTTTCAGTACAGAGGATGGAACTCATACTGGAGCCTTCACCTAGGATTTTACATTGGCCTCAAGGACTACACAACAGATATGGAAAAGACAATAAATTACCAACATCACACTGTCCATATAGCACAATAATTTACACCAGGGATGTCAAACATATGGCCTGTCCACCTGAACTGGCCCGCCAAAGGGTAAATGCAGCCCACTGGATAGCTTTGAAAACTATCACTAGCTTCACTCAGGTTTATGGTCTTTTTACTCAAAAAGATATCACTCATGGCCTGTCATGCACCAAAGTAATATAGAAATTTGGTTGTGTGTTTTTATTATTCAAATTAATTTTAACAAATGAAGTTCCTTTTTCCATAATTTACAATAAAAAAAATTTAACAGTAAAAGTGGGGCTTTTCTGTGAATTCACAGATAATTTCAAAATGAGTGGAGTTACGTGGGGCCACCATATGAAGGTAAGGTCTCTCCTACTGTCACTGTAAACTTTGCATGTTGCCACTGCTGTAGTTTAAAGTTTTTCAGGCCTCAGGGGCCCCAAGCAGTTGCTTGCCTTGTCTAGTGGCAAGCAGCATCTCTGTATTGATACACACATAACAGTAATTAGACCTAATAGTGTCATGAGACAACCTATAGAGGGCAGCATTTGTTCATCATTTAGCAGTGAATACAGATGCTTGTTCCACTGCAAACAGGGCTGACATTCTTATCTTATTGACTCATCCTTAAAAGATAAGCTCACATTTAGCCATCTTAATACAGTACTCTCGGGCATGTTTTGACATTAAAAGCATTTCAATTTGTTAAAGTTTTTCTTCATAACCACCACAAAAGATATTTAATTGAAAAATAATAGGTCTTCAACTGCTCCCCTGTAATTTCCCCAAGGGGTTACCACAGCAGATTAATCCACAGTGGTAATTTGGCAGAGGTTTCGCATCAGATGTCTTTCCTGGTGCAACCCTCCATGGTGAGAGGGGCTTGTGTCCTAACCTGGAACTAAACCAGGGACTTTTTGCTTGTAAGGTAAATGTCTAAACCACTACACTACAGGGTCACTATTCCATTGAAAAATACATTTAAAAATACATAAAGTTAAACTAAAGTTAATATAGACAACAGAAGTAAAAATGCGGTCTTTTTAGAACCAAGTTTTCAAATTAAAGACAACGATATTATGCCTTGGGAAGACATCCACTTAGTTTGTCCAGTTCCAACTGATGAATATACAGTGCCATATTACATTGATTATGCTTTAGCAAGCAAACTCTTAGTACCCAGTATAAATAGGAGAGAAAACCACATCTCATTTAGTGTACACACTGACATGTCAGTACTATTTTAGGAGAACCTGAAAAACCAGCGTTGTGAACGATACAGATAATTGAACTAAAACTAAAATGAATCTCCTATCCTGAAAAGTCACAAGATCTACAATGAAAATAGACCTTTTTTAGGTTTATTTCTGTATTTCATTCCATGTAATTGTAGGAAATTTTTTTAAGGTGGCTGAAAGGCAACTATCTCAGCTGTAAACCATTTGGAGTTTTTCTAAGTGTATGCTTCTCCTTTTTCCCATCAAAATAGCATTTTCAGACTGTAGCCTTTAGAGCTATAATTAGAACTGCTCTTAGCAGGGAGACAATTTTTGAATGGGAGTCCTGTAAGGAAGCATATCTCGTTCCACATGACCAGTCAGATCATCACTTAATAAATCACTGACTGCTCTTTTCTTTTGTCTTTTTTTTTTAACATAATGGCATATTTTATAAAATCAGATATGTGGCTATATTTTTCTTATATGAACACTAAAATGTCATCCCCCAGTGACAGAAAAGATAAGCAAGTTAATAATGACCAGATGGTCATTAAGGAATCCCCGCATTTCATTCAAGAAGTCTGAGCTGTAGAAATGTCAATGGTTAAAAATGTAACAAGCGTGTTTCAAAATTTTGGACTGTCTCAGGGATGGTGTGATGTGTCATTTATGTGAGTTGGGTACTAATTGCTGTTATGTATTGTATCATCAGATGGGAAAACCAGTTTCAGCTGATTTGTTATGTAAGTCTGGGAAGTAAAACGTCACAATGGCCTAGTTTGGTGTGGCCCTGAACTATGCATGCTCAATAGAAGGAAAAAATAACCACTTACTCATTTGCAACAGATGTGTGTATATATATATATATATACCTTCACCTATATAACATTAACTTATCTATATATTGTTTATTACATTTTTTTCATTTTAATATTCATGCTCCTATTCACTCATTTCTGCATATCTACCTATGTGACTGTAAATAATTAAATTCTATCCTCTATTGCCACCTATGCTATGCACTGTATATTGGGTTTATATATTTATTTTCCATATTCATATTTATGTATTCTTAACAGAGTGTCTATAACGTAAGCAATTTCCCCCCTGGGATTAATAAAGTATTCTGATTTTGATTCTGATTCTGATCCTCTATAGCAATCACTGACACTTCATCCTTAAACAGTGTTTGGTGTGCGTGTGTGCTGGTATGCAGGTCAAAAGAAATTCAAATTGCCATAGTGCAGTAGACTAACTGGAAGATGCAACCAGATGAGAGCAAAAATCAAAACCTGGACCAAATCAGATTTGAAGTTAAGCATCTTACACAAATGTCACTGCAGCTTCCTTGTATTCTTCACCAAGGGGTCACCATAGTGAATTAATCTGCACTGGTAATTTGGCAGACGTTTTATGCTTGATGCCCTTCATGATGCAACCCTCCATGGTGAGCGGGGCTTGTGTCCCCACCTGGAATTGAACCGGGGACATTTCATTTGTAAGACAAATGTGCAAACACTTGCACAAATGTCACAGAATAACAGAAAGACAAAAGATAAATTGCACACACATATTCTCTCAAACACCACGATTTTTCATTCTGTGCACAGCTGCTCTTCTTGAGACAATAATAGAGTAAATTTTATTTATTTATATAGTGGCAGTTTCAACAATAATTGTCTTGAAGTGCAATGAAAAAACCATAAAATATTGGAGAGAGAACCCCAACCCCCAGACAATTATAGTAACTCTGAGCAAGCACTTGGCATCAGACGTAAAAAGACTTCCCTTTCAACAGGAACAATCCACTGGCAGAACAAAGCTCAAGGAGGAAGAACCATCTGTAATTAGTGTGAGAGCGGCAAAAGGAGTGAGAACACAGAAGCACAGCTATGTGAAGAACAAAAGCAACGAAACAGAAACTACTGGAGACAGAAAAGTTTAAGGGAAATCTACCTCCAACAGTGCTTTTGGCATAGATTGGAATTTCTAGCAGTCAAGTTATTATAAGGAAGCAGATCAAATGTCACTTCCCTTTCAGTGATTCCCATCCATCAGCACTTTGCTGGTTCTCCTAACAACAAGTTGTGCATCGGTGAGCAACAAGGAAAGACTTTAAGTTAGATTCTTGCTGTTTTTCAGAGTTGAAAACATGTAATGCAGGAAAAAATCTAATGCTGACAGATACTTGAAGCTGCTGTGCAAAATAAAAGTATTGCCTTTATCAGTGCAATCACATTAGTCAAGTTTGACCAAGAAAACAAAATATACCAGTATATTTTGTTTTCTTGGTCAAACTTGACTAATGTGATATTCTAAACTTATCTTTTCTCAGTCTTTTTCACCTTGTTCTTTTATTTTGATATTTCTTTGGGGGTCTTTCTTGTGTTTTTTCTATATGACTGGGGAAATTATTGATGTTACCGGACACGAAAAAGGCTGCCTATCAAGTGGAGGTTCACTGGCTCCTGTCATCAAGAAAGCACTATGAGTGTAAAGACTAGAAAAGCATTTTATATAGTCCAGAGTTAAGGGGGTACATAGTAGCTCGATGCTGCTATTCAAATACACTTGATTGATTGAACATCAGCCAGTCCTCTCTAAAAGCAGAAATTTTGGCAGTTTCTTGCTCTGGAGAATTCAGGTATGTGTTAACACAATGACACAATCAAACTCCAGACCTCAACCGGTTGAACTGCTGTGGTGAGAGCTGTGTATAAATGAATGCTCACAACCCTGAATAAACTGAGGCATCGTCTTAAAGAAGAGTGGGTCAAAATTCCATCACAATCATGAGAGACACTGATAAAGTCTATTACGGTGGGGACACAAGCACCTCTCACCATGGACGGTTGTGTCAGGAAGGGCATCCGGCATAAAACCTCTGCCAAATTCTTCTTCTTCTTCTTTCGGCTGCTCCCGTTAGGGGTCGCCACAGCGGATCATCTGCCTCCATCTCATCCTATCCCTTGCATCCTCTTCCCTCACACCAACCCTCTGCATGTCCTCCTTCACTACATCCATAAATCTTCTCTGTGGTCTTCCTCTTCTCCTCCTGCCTGGCAGCTCCATCTTCAACATCCTTTGTCCAATATATCCACTATCCCTCCTCTGAACATGTCCAAACCATCTCAGC
>VUQH01000177.1:14492-26811 GCA_015106775.1 Etroplus canarensis | reverse complement strand
TAAAGACAGAGAAAAAAAAAAAAAAACACCCAAACACGTTGACAAAATTCTTTTTGGGTACAAGATGGAGTCAGGTTCCCACAGTGATAGAAATATTTCACCACAACATGAGTAACACAAGTCCATACATACTTGCCTCCACTGTTTTGTCTTTTCTGTCACCAGTGACACACAACTTCCTCTTCTTCTTTGTCGCTACTTCTTCCAGCACACACACACTCCTATTCTCTGGTGGAGAAATGACTGTATCTCTGCTGCCAGGTGTGTTCTCAGTGGTGGCTGTGACCCCAGACTGAGATGTGCTCTCTGCTGCGCCACAGGGGATAGAACGACAAAGCAGTTCCAAACATTTATTTTCTTATCTGTCCTCTATACTGCTGCGATTATCTTTGTCAACTTTCATAGATAGGAACATTGTGCTCCTGACAGAATTTTCTTTCATTTTGAAACTTGAAAAAGAAAGTTAGGCAATATTTTTTGAAATATTAAGCTAAAAAGAATTTTAAATAATCTGCAACTCACAACAAATTCTGAAATTGGAGGGGACGACTTTCTGTTTAATAACTGTGTGACCTCAAATATTACTGTGTTAGTTTGCTATCACTGCTTTGGAAACCCAGTGTACTGTCAATAAAAAGTATTGTGTTGAAAACTCTTCATCTCATCCACAGAACCAAATAAATGTTACTGAAGTTTTAAGTCCTTTTATAAAATCAAAAGTTGCACTACTATATAAAGACACTAAATAAAGAAATATTTTTTTAAATGTTTGCTCAAAATGTGTTCTCCATGCTGAAATTAGTTGACATACTACTACCTAATACAAAGCCACTTGAACAAGCTAATCTGTAAATATGTTCCTGACAGAGTGGACCATAGCAGCTCACATTGAAACTTTAATCAGGTGTGAAGATAACAGCTGCATTAACCCTCTGGAATCGACAGACGTGCCTGTGTGTCCAACTCACATGACCAAATTGACCGAAGATGACATAGCTGCAAGACGCAGCCACACTGAGTCTATTTCAATTTGTGTCGAAATTGACCATGGGGGGAAAGTGTTTCTAACTGGATTCCTGGTGTTCTCTGTGGCTGGAACCTGCTTACTGCTGGGACTGTGTCAGCATCCTCCTCTGTCTTGCTCACTCTCTGGATAATACTCTGGCTCCACCTCTCCCTAAGCATCTCCCTCATTTCAGCGTCTCCCTCACTTTCATTCTAAGTTACAAAACCGGTTCTTTAAACATGTTTGTGATTTTCAGTATAAAAAATACAACTTTTTCCTACTCGGACTGTGACAGTAAGGCTGTGCTAAAAAAAAAAAAAATTAAAAAATAAAAATAAAAATTGGCACCAATCAAGGCAAGGTAAAACAGTTTTTAAGGTGTAGTATCAAGGTAAGACTCCAGATTGTTAAAGAGTGTACCACTTAAAAGACGATCATATTCAAATGGACTTCAGCCCACTCTAAATTAAGATTTTATGCTGAAGAAAAATTAGAAGGGTATTCACTGCTCAAAAAATTAAAAGAACACTTTCCAATCAGAGTATAGCATCAAAAACTGAAACTTCTGGGGTATAAATCTGGCCAGTTAAGTGGCAGAGGGGGTTGTTGATCAGTTTCAGCTGCTTTGGGGTTAATGAAATCAGCAATTTCAACAGATTCCAGGAGACAGGCAGTTACTCTTGGAAAGCTGGACAGGGCCATAGCAAGTCCTTTACCCAACAGCAGGACCGGTGTCTGCTCCTTTCTCCAAGGAGGAACACGATGAGCACTGCAAGGGCCTTACAAAATGATTCTCAGCAGGTCACTGGTGTGAATGTCTCTGGCCAAATATTCAGAAACAGACTTCATGAGGGTGGCCTGAGGGAATGTCATCCTCTATTGCACCCTGTGCTCACTGCTCGGCACCGTGGCACTCGATTGGCACTTGCCATGGAATACCAGAATGGGCAGGTCCACCAGATGAGAGCAGGTTTACCCTGAGGACATGTGACAGACATGAAAGGGTCTATAAAAATGTACCTTCAGCTATTCCCTTGCATATCAGCTGATTAATCCACATTGTTTTTTACACTGGATGCCCTTCCTGACACAACCCTCCATGATGAGAGGGACTTGTGTCCTCACCTGGAATCAAACCAGGGGCCTTTCACTCGTAAGGCGAATGTGTAAACCACTACAGCCATTAGCTGAACCTTCTGATATATCAGTTGGTTCTGGGGCAACATCTCAGGGCAATATTGGACAAGAGGTGTGGTACAAAGTCAATTTCAGGGCAAGATTGTGCTCATAAAATTCTCACCAGCATCTTCATTGTTGTTTGTCCATGTAATTGTTAACACAAACATCTAAGCCAATAGCATGGCAACAACTCATAGCATTTAGGCATGTAGAAATAGTCGAGATGACCTTCTAAAGTTCAATGAAGCATCAGAATGAGGAAGAAAGTTAATTTAAGTGATTTTGAACATGGTATGATTGTTGGTGCCAGACAAGTCGGTCTGTTTATTTCAGAGATTGCTGAAACCATCTCTGGGGTTTACAAAGAATGGTCCAAAAAATTTTTAAAAGTAAAACAGTAATTCAAACGACTACTCATTATAACCAAGGTATGCAGGAGAGGACACGTCAAACTTTAAAGCAGATGGGCTATGGCAGCAGAAGACTAGACCAGGTGCAGTCAGCTAAGAACCAGAAAGTGAGGTTACAGTTCACATTGGCTCACCAAAATTGGACATTAAATGATTTGATAAACATTGCCTGGTCTGAGTCCCAATTTCTACTATGACATTCAGATGGCAGGGTGAGAATTTGCCATAGACGTCATTAAAGAATGGATCCATCCCTCGTTCAAAAGTTCAGGTTTCTGGTTGTTGTGTAATTGTGTGGGGGATCATTTTTTAGCATACCTTGGGCCCCTTAGAACCATCTGTACATTGTTTAAATGCCACAGCCTACCTGAGTACTGTTAGTTATAATGTCCACCTCTTTATAACCACAGTACACCATCTTCGTATTGATACTTCCAGCAAGATAATGCACCATGTCACAAAGCTTAAATTGTGTAAATCTGATCTCATTAAAATGATTATAAGTTTACTGTGCCAAAAAGGTCTCCGAAGTCACCATATCTCAGTCCAACAGAGCATCTTTGGATCAGTGGAATGGGAGTTTGCAACATGGATGTGCAGCCTACAAATTTGCAGCAACTATGTGATGCTATAATGTCAATGTGGACCAAAATCTCTGAGGAATATTTCCAGCATCTTGTTGAAGAATTAAGGCAAAAGGGGGCCCAGTCTGGTACTAGCTTGGTGTATCTAATTAAGTGAGTGTAAATTTCCAAACTAAGAAGCTTAAATTTGTTAGAATCCAAACAGAGCTTTTTTGTAATAAATGAAGCAGTGTATTTTACAACAAATATGCCTACTGATGCACTGCATTGGATATAGAAACTGAACACACCCTGTTAAAAAAGTACGTTCTTCTGATGTGAAAAAATGAGACCACGATAAATCATTTCAAAACTTTTTTTCACCTTTAATGTGACCCATAACCTGTACAATTTGACTGAAAAAGAAACAAATCTGTTAGGGAGAAAAATATAATTAAAAAAATGCACAATAAGCTAGTTGCATAACTGTTCACACCCTAAAAATAATATTTTGCTGAAACATCTTTTGCTTAAATTACAGCATTCAGTCTTTTTTGAGTACAGGCCTGCCATCAATTAAAATAACTCTGACCAACAAATAAAGTTAAGCTGCCGTAGTAGGATTTTCCTGATAATTACTCAGTTGCATCTTTCACCAAGAGCATACAGTACAAAGCATCAAAGGGTTTTGGTATTGTTCAAAGGTATCAGTCAGGAGAAGGGCTCAAAAGATTTTCCACAATATTGCATATACTATGGAATACAGTGAAAACGGTCATCAAGAAGTGAAGAAAATATGGAACCACAGTGACATTACAGACAACTGGATCCCCCTCCAAGACTGAATAAAAGACAAGACAAAAACTGGTAAAGAATGCTGTCAAGAGGCCTACTGCATCTCTGAAGGAGCCGCAGGAATTAACGCTAAATACTAATTGTGTAGCACATGTAACAAAAATCTTCTGTATTCGTTATATTTCTGGAATATGGGGTAGGGTCACAGGATGTAAGCCTTTTCTTAGAACAAAAAACATCCAGGCCTAGCTAAATTTTGCAAAAAAATAAAAAATACATGCATTCCCACAAAGCATGCGGGAAAAGTGTGTGGTGTGATGAAACCAAGGTTGAACTTTTTGATCACAATTCCAAAAGGTATGTTTGGCACAAAAATAACATGGTGCTTCACCAGAAGAACAATGTACCCATGGTGAAGCATGATAGTGCATCTTGCTTTGGGGTTGTTTTTTTTTTAACTGGAACTGGAGCGTTAGTCAAGGTGCACCGACATACGAACAGATTCAAATACCAGTCAGTTTTGGTCCCAAACCTTCAGATGTCTGAGGAATTTCACCTTTCAGCATGATAATGACCCCAAACATACATCCAAATCAACAAAAGAACAGCTTCAGCAGAAGAAAATTAAAGTTTAGGGATGACTCAGCAGGAGCCCAGACCTAAATGCAATTAAAAATATGTGGGGTGACCTGAAAAGAGCTGTACACAAGAGTTACCCTCGTAATCTGACAGATCGAAGCACTTTTGCAATAAAGAGTGGGCAAATATCGCCAAGTAAAGTTGTGCCATGCTGATAGACTCCTCCCCAAAAAAAACTGAATCATTTATTTAAAGCAAAGGGTGTTTCAACAAAGTATTAGTTTTAGGGTGTGCACACTTATGCAACCAGCTGATTGTACATTTTTTCCCTTAACAGATTTATTTCTTTTATCAGTTGGGTTGTACAACCTGTACAATCCGGGTACAGGTTATAAGTCACACTTGAGGTAGAAAGAGTTTTGAAATTATTTCTCATGGTCTCGTCCTTCTTTTACATCAGAAAAACCTGACATTTTAACAGGTATGTGTTATATCCATTGTATTTTGAAATACTTTCAAACATCTTTATTTCCTACAGGCAGAAGTAGTTAATGGAAAGTCCTCCACTGTATAGATTCAGGAATGTAAGGCATCTATAAACAACAATGATGGTCTAAGAGATTTTTTTCATGCAACAGGTGTTTTCTTTACTACAGATTTGCCTACTTAATTATTCACATGGCTCCCATTAAAAGACACCCTTTCTTATTAATTATTCAAGCGCCTTTTCACTGTGGTTGGAGGCCCCTTTCAATTATTCAGGAACAATATAGAACCTAGCAAGGGGTTAATAGGGCTTTTGCTGGCAGTGAGTGGTAGGGGAGGTAAAAATGGGCATCAGAGGAGGTGATGTGGGGGGTGGGGAAGATTTATGATACAGGTCCAGTGGTGAGGTGAGAGATTGTGGCACTAGGGGGAATAAAGCTATGAGACTGAGAGAGAGCTGGAGGTGGGGGAAAGCCTCACTGCAACTACTGTACCAGCATGAGACGTAGGTGGAACATGTGTCTGTACTTAAAAAGAAAGAAAAGAAGAAGTGGGGAAAATGTCAATTTCAGTAAGTCATTACATATATTTTTCATGCTCAGCTCTACTGGTGAAGGATTCTTCCATAAAAGCTAAAACTAAGGTTTATTTTATCTGTGTTGGTTAACCCTTCATTTAAGCCATGTGATTCCCTTGTTTGAAGGTTTATGTTTGCTTTCTAAAAATCTTGTTGCATGTGTGCTCTTCAAATTGCAGGTGTACAGTTACAACTTCACAACTAAACTTCTATCAACTTCAGGGATTTTCATCTTCTCCAAAAATTATCATGAAATTATTTAAACTTGTTAAGCATGTAAAGTGTAAAAGTGTGTTGGTATGGGTAAAATGATATCCATGTTATTACATTTAATACAAATAAATGTAAAAGGAGGTAGCTATTAATAACATTAATAGAACAGATGTATACATAAAATCCAAAGGGTTCAAACAAATCAGATAATTTAATAATTGAAAACAAGGCCATTCTGAAAGGTAAGATATTGTCTGGTTGGTCAGATACATGGAAGACCTTCTTCACCACAAACACCTTTCTTGTAGTTGAATGGGTTCTCTCAAGATTCCTCCCTTAGGTTTTAAATAGCTTGGCTTCCAACAACAAAATGTTCTACTTTCAAACAAATCCTTGTCATGTGCCCTTCAGCTCTGGTTTACTCAGTTGTCTCTGTTATCTCCGTCTTCATGGCATTTCTCACCTACTTCTTTCCTTCACAGCCAGGAAGTGAGAAAGGTGTTTTTGCCCAAGGCTCAGGCACTATATTTACCTGGCAATATCGACAGATGTAAGTTATTTAGTACATGTGGACAAGATAAAATATGTGGATTCCTGGGCTGCAATTTAATCCAGTGTCCAGCTTTAAATACAAAGGACAGAGTGTTTTCAGTGTGAATTTATCTACATGAGCAGCAGAGTTAAACATTGTGTAGATTTTGTCATATTTTCTAATACTGTATAATGAGGAAGCATTAAAAAGACACATCATACAATCAGACTTGTTTCAGGCAAGTATGCTATACAGATGACTGATTACCTTTTGATAAGACAGAGGTAATGTTAAAACAAATGCAGGCAAATGCTTATAGTATATACAAATATTAGGAAATATGACACATAAAATTTAAAATAATAAAAATTATTTTTAACAGCACTCAAGCTAGGTGGTATGGTCTAGGTTCACTTGGCTTTTTAACACAAAACTGTGCTGAGTGATTGCCTTTTACGTGTGATGAAGCATTTCAATCCTGATGGCAGTAAGCTCTTCCAGGATGGCCCTCATCTGTAGGGCAAGAGTGGTCACTGAATGGTTTAAACATCAAGGATGAGAATCATGCTGTATGTTATGTGATTTTACAGTCAGCAGATCGCAACCCCAGTTGAATAGCAGTTTGGATCAAAGTATTAGACTCACCTGCATCATCAAATCACTAAATGAGGGAAAAATTTTTAAACCGTTGTGTTCCACCCATCCAGATTCTCCAGATACTTGAGCAACCAGTGCCAAGGCACGATAAAGCTGTTCTACTAAGACAGTTTCCATACATTTTCCAGACCTGGTTTAAGCCTAGTCCCTGACTAACAGAAAAATATCACTGAAGATCTCTTTCAAACAATGTTTTGAGTCTACTACTTGGCTTAATCCATGCCTGGGAACTGTGTCTTTGTTCTGCTTTGTCCCCAGCATGCTACATTTTTGACAACTGTGTTGCCTAAATTCACAAATTTAGATTATGAACTTGCACATGATATAGTAAGAGAGGAAACTTAATAGGTACATGGATGATGACACACCCAGTAACTAGATCTAGTATTAAATTTGGGACTCTTTCGTAACCATTTTGTATTCCTTTGTTACCTTCCTGCAGGATTTTTGTGGATGGAATTGGCCATCATATCCAACCCCTTTGACTATTAATTCATTACATTAATCTGCACACTCCACTGTGTAATTGATCAAAAGCCATCATTTTGTAATGTTATCGTTATCATCACTAATTGATTTGATGATCCATGACTCCCATTAATAATGTAAAAGATGAGAGATTAAGAATTTAACTGTCCATCGCCATTAATGTGATCAAGCTGTAATAAATGAATGAGCTACATTTAATTTAATTTAATCAAACCCATTTTATGCAGTCCAGCTTAAGCCCATATATCCTGCTAACATGCAGAGAAGAAATGCTGAAAGCTGAATGATGTGGAAAGTTTTTCAATGCCTTTTTGATATGCTTGAGTTTGGGACACCCAGCCCCACCTCTGCCCATATAAAATATAAATTATTCTCAGTGGGTTTTTTTTTTTTTTCAAATAAATTATAAATGCTTGCAAAACACAGAGATCAAGTAGGATTATACTTCCAATAAGATAAATATACTTATTCTAATAAAAGGTGAAGACAGCATTTACAAACAAAGCTAAGGCAGTGATCACATATTGCCTTTTAAATTACAAATCCCTTACAGTAAAAACCGCATATCAAGTATACACAAACTTGCTGAAGGGGTCATCCCCATCCTATCCCTTCTCTCTCTCTCTCGTTCTGTGTGTGTGTGTGTGTGTGTGTGTGTGTGTGTGTGTGTGTGCGCACGTGTGTGTTAGGAATCTAGTTAGAAATGCTGCAGCTCCCCCTGTTGGCATGGATTGGGGGAGCTTTTTGGAGACCCAAGTTTCGCAACTGTATCAAATACAGCTCAGTAATGTGATGGCTACTGCAGCCAGGAAACCAGTCCTGACCAAAGTTTGACACGTTTCATATAGTAATCTGTATCTGTGATCTGTGCACAGCAGTTTGTCTTAAGTGATACAGTTAACAGAATGGTGTTGTACATGTCATTAAGGCATTCATGAGTGTAATTAGGCATGCGTTATCTCAAATGTCATCAATGAGTGCTTCATTCTACCATACATCTGAACTTATTCACATTTTCCTGTGTAGGAAAATTATATCAATTTACTGAGATCAAACAGCAGCGGAAATCTTTCAGTCTCCAGTGTAATTAGTGGTTTATTCAAATAAAAGAACCCTTTTTGCCTAACCATTGAATCTCTTGAGATCGCTTTGTCTGATGATGCCTGTGACGCACATTTGAGATGTTGAGCCAGTTTCTTTCTTGTGAAAATTGAGAGGTTGCTGCCTCTCACTTGAGAGCTAAAGAGCAATTGACGGAGTGTGAGTGGCTCTGTGTCTTTGGGCCTTCCTCCTGATTTTTGGAAAGCTCGAGTGCTACTCTTATCTCAAGTTACATTCACAATGAAGCTCAAACTTTCCCAATTTTTTTTACTCACATGTGATCAGGGTCTGATATTTTCTAGTCGGCATAAACAGGCCAAAAAAACAGCTTTCATGAATTGACGTACAGGGACATGCAACACGCAAATGAGCTTGGAAATAGTCAAACTGTATTGCCTATATGCATTGTGCAACACTGGAAATAGTAATGCCTAAAAAACCGAGTTAGGATAACGAAGTGAATACAAAGAAACGGGCCGATTTGAGTACATCTTTGGAAATCTGCAGTTTAATTAAAATTTAAAACACAAGTACTATAACACAGACTGTTATAACCAAGAGTGAGTGGTAAAAGATTACTTGCGCTCACATGTATGTCTTATTTGTGAGGTCAAATAGATATGAAAAAATGAAAAGAGACAGCAGCAGTTGAGAGTTAAGCATGACTTATGCATGAGTTAAGCAGTGTGAACGCAGTCTAAAATAATCAAAACTGAATTGATTCCCTCTCTTTTCCCTCCCTTTGCCTTTCCACCCTGCTGAAAAAGCAGATTGAGGCCCGTGATAATGCTATACATCTGTCTGTCTGAATGTATATCTGTCAGCAAGTAGAAAGATGGAGAAATGGAAATATGTCTGTGTAAAGTGGAGGAGGGAGGTGGTGTGCCAATAAGTAAAGTTGCCCCAGGTGACAGTTTGAACAAACTCCCATGAAGCTCTCTGCTGAGAGAGTTGCATGCTGGGCCGCGCAGAAACAATGGACTAATTAAGGCAAGGCTCTCGACACTGGGTTCATTGCAAGTCCTTGGATCTCGGCTGGACGGTGGAATGAGCAGAGAGGGAGGGTGTTTTTTTTTCTCGTGATTAAATTCAGATCAAGGGAGCTGACACAATCTGGCTTCAGTTCTGGCTTAATGAATGGCTCCAATTATTTTAGCTGCAGGTTGTATCTGTTTTGACAATAGTATACACACAAATACACATGCATTTATGGTACCTGTGTAGCAATGTACCTTAGAGCTAGCTTTAAAGAATAAATTGACTCACATATATAATTTTGTATATGTGTATATCTCTGTGCGTATTAGCTTTTTCCCAGACTATATAAGCTGATATATACTTTACTGAGACAAAGTGCCCACGTACATCTAGATTCCATCGAAGCCAACTGTATCAAGAGGTATGATGGATTTGGAAAGTAAACAGGGGCATATGGTGAATCTTAAAGGAGATTAAGCTTTATTGTGTGGTGTAAAAAGAGGAGGAGAGGCAGAGTGTAGGAAAATTCATTTTTAGAAGGATGTGTATTCTTAAAAAAGGAAAACTTTAAAAAACAATAAAGTCTTCCAGTATAATTTGTGGGCCTATTTTAATATCAAATTCATCCTTTCAGTCACAAAAATTAATGTACCGTAACTGTGCATGATAGTCTACAAATTGACTGAAACAAGAAGCAGAGTCACTGTAATTCAAACAGGCAGTTTGGCAGTGGACAATGACGTTCTCTGGTAGGAAGCAGCAGGAAAACTTTCAACATACAGAATTTCCTTGTTTAGGCTGCAGCAACTACTTACAGGCTGTATTATTCAGATTTTATTTTTTTGCGAAGCAGTGTTGCAAATACCGGAAACAATAACAATAATAATAATAACAAAACTTGGAAAATCTTTTCCTAAAATAAGCTCAAATCGTGTTTAAAGATGATTCAAAGAATTAGGTAATACTGCACTACAACAGCAGTTGGTGCAGAGATTAAAATAAATTATGTCAGTTACTTAAAATTTGTAAACAATACACTCAGATTAGTGTCAAGGTAACCTTAAGTGTGCTGCATTTTTAAAAAGAGGGTCACAAGTAACTGAAGGTGAGGTTTATAAGCAAATGTAAAAGTTGGAGCTGCATTTTACATTTTGTGAGACTCAGCATGTCTGTCACACATTTGTGTTTATAATTATTTGTATTGCCATTATGCAGCCTGCTTGGTAAATGGTACATGGACTGGTGCTTATATAGCACTTTCTACTCAAACACTCAAATCCACATTCACCCATTCACACATACAGCACTTTATTCTATGCCTTTAAGCACCTTTGACTATTGTGCACACATTCACACTCCGATGGATGTATCGGAAGCAATTTGGGGTTTAGTGTCCTGCTCTACAACACTTCAGCATGTAGACTGGAGAAGCCAGGGAATGAACCACCAACCTTCCAGTTGAAAGACAACACACTCTACCTCCTGAGCCACAGCCATCACTCTGATTTAAATATACCATTTAAATATAGTTTTAATGAAGTCGAGGAAAGGGGAAAATAATGCTTAAAGTCTAAGGTTGATTCACAATTTTGTCCACCTTTTTACATGTAATAATTTCTCTGCTACTGAAAAATCTCAGGAGGTACTATCCACATAATTTAAACATAAACTTTAGCTGATTGATTGGTAACTCTGTACTGTACCAGCAGAGGTGAAACAACCTGGCCATGAAGCTGAACTGCTATTCCTATATTGGTTATAGCCATGAAGTAGCCGCTCGCAAATATAATGCCAGGTATATAAGAATGTGGAAAAAATGGTGTGACAATTCAAAATCACTTTGAAAGTGCCTAAACAAATACTAAAGTAAAAGATGTCATCATGAACTCAGTTGATTAACACTGCCACGATCACTATACAGAAATACACTTGTCTTTTCTGATTAAATCCTATGAGATTATATCAAATAAACTTGCCTTATCAGATCAAATCACATAGTAGGTCTCAACAGAAACAAGTCTCTCTTGCTACCTCACTGATACCCCTATAAAGCAGCTTTTCTTTCTTCAAATGACCCTCTGGCATTTAGAATAGTATAATGGCAGACATAAAAAAAATTCCATCATATTCTTTGAAATAAATAAGTAGGGTCTTCACACAAATATATATGTGTGTGTGTGTGTGTGTGTGTGTGTGTGTGTGTGTGTGTGTGTGTGTGTGTGTGTATGTATGGCCACTGAAAGCTTACTCTGGCTTTTAAATAAGAAGTTATAATTAAATTGGTATTAAAACAGTATTTTCTCCACTTTTTTATACCTTCCTTTTCCCCCAACAGGCACAGTTTTAATCCATGCTCTAAAACTCCATCAGGCAGCGTTGTTTACTGACAGTTCACTTATGGGTTTCAAAATCATCTGTTTCAACTTGGCAGTAACAGCTATGGAGCTTGGAGAAGACTGGGAAACAAATGCATGCTGTCGTTTGTCTGTCTGTCTCCCTGCCTGTCTGTCTTGGACTGTAAGGTTCTTAACATGTGACAGGTCTCTGTTTGGCAATCTGCTTTGTCTGCTGATTTGTATCAGGCTGTTTTATATGTGACAGACAAAATGTGCAAACACTGCAAGTTTGTATGTGCTTATACGTGGCAATTTGTGTGTGTGTGTGTGTGTGTGTGTGTGTGTGTGTGTGTATGTGTGTGTGTGTGTGTGTGTGTGTGTGTGTGTGTGTGTGTGTGTGTGTGTGTGTGTGTGTGGG